>JAZHYW010037914.1:0-35994 GCA_037355805.1 Ixodes ricinus | reverse complement strand
GCGTTCAGTTACCGTGTCCTGTCATAAACATGTAAGCCAAAATTGCCTTTGTGACTTTCTCAGGGTTTATTGTTTATATGACTTAGAAGCAGTTTTGGTGGCTTTTATTAGTTATCGTCATAGATACAGTTTTATCTAAATTTTAATAACATCGCAGTCGTGACACCATTGTACAATATGTTGAAGAGCATTGTTAAGATTCGTTTGATCCTATTCGTTGTTGATTTGTGATAGAGTATACAATCGTCAACGAGCAATTTACTACAATGGTTAGAACTATAGAAGGGTGGTAGCTGACTGAATTGGTACTAGTTGCCCATGATAAAATCAACGAACAACGTTGGGAAGCTAATGTTTAAGAAAACAGAAGACAGGACGAACATGAAACTCATCTATGTATCTTCGAAGAGGAAAGAAGAAGAAAAAGACACAGAAAAACGAAGCACGCATTTATAACCTTCTGTGAACTCACGGGCGCACTCTGACGCGAAGACTATATCTGTAGACGTTAACCTTGCTAAAGGATCATGCTTTCTTTTGTATTAAAGCCAATAAAGCTGACTTCTCTTTAGCACTCCCAAACCTTGTATAATGAGCATATATCTCACATTCTCTGTTAGGGATGCCCGCAAATCTACACCATAGCAATATCAGTATTAGCCAATGTTGGACTACATGAACAATTTCGACGGTGTAAGGCAATGCAACCTCCTACGTTGGGATCAGTGATAGGGAATGTTCACGACTATCGTTGATACTGCCGTCAGTTTATTAACCTGGTTCTCACATGACAACGGGATGCTGTACGCGCACGGTACAGGGCACAAACGGTGAGGCATGTTTTTTTGTTACACTTGTGTCCTGGATACCTTTTCTGCCCATATAGCCTGCCCAGACAAATTTGGAACATTTTTGAGGGCAGAAAAAACAACCGGTACGCCGTAGATTGGGCTACATGGTTTAGGTTGGGGAATGCCTTGTAGCATTACGGTACTGCTACCACCGTTTTTCTGTGTCGCGCCTAGTATTTCTGCTGCTCCATTGCTTTTAACCAGACACGCACCACTTCTTAAAACCTGCCAGGGGAAAGCCCGGAAGACCGCAGTCTTTAGATTTGGGCAATGACTATCTTAACACAATAAACAAGACTTTTAAGAGCTGGGCCAAGCCCTTGAAAATATTACCTCTTCACAAATTTTTGAATGTGCCGAGGTGTAGGTAAATGCCTTTTTTGAACGTGGGAGAAGGACCAGCATAAGTGGTTGAACACAGTGAGAGCGAAAGGTCAGAAATTGTAAGACGCCGTCCCTGGGCTCTTCATGGGTGTTCTGAGACCAAAAGCTGCACTTATCGAAATGTTATTCTACCACCAACAACGTCTCGTACATATTATCGAAAAAGCCAAAAAAAGTCCTCAACATATCTAAGCACCTTTGTACAGCAGAGCTTAGGACTACAACAGGCGACTATCAACTCTGACAAGAAAATATGCTGGTACTGGTGCAACAGACACATTCATCACACTCCGGATTTTTGAAGAAAAACATCGTATGGCGTCTATGAAGGTAATTCCAAATAAAACGTTAACAGTTCAAGAAAGCACTCTGTAGAAGCTCCTCGAGTTTCGCGAGGATAGTTCAATATTCTCCTCAATGCAGGTTTTCACAGAGTCAAGTAAAATGTCATAGGAAGTGAGTAAAGGTCCTGAACATAATACTATTCTGGTTTGCACAACTAAATTAGTGTTAGAAAATTTCGACAACTTGTTCAGAATTTTGAACCTGGAAAAGGAGTTTTCGTACCAGACCCGACCGAGTGTTTTTGCAGGTAGAGCAGGGCTACCTGGCGCTGCCATATGCCTCTCTCGGTGACGATGGCACGACAGGCAAGCATTCCTTGTGCACGTCTTGGCGCTGAAGAAAACTTCAAGATAAATTTTTTCGCCTTTTAACTCTTAGCCAGTTGAAGTAACGACAGCTTTCACAGTACTTTCTTGGCTCGTACTTTCTTCAGGACTGTACGCGCAGGACGGATTCTTTGAACCGCTTCACATACTTTTCGTGTCTTTCCTCCACAACTTAATTACCGAGGTACCTTCTTTATCTATATTTCAAAACACGTATTTGATGGTCAATGGGTAGTCGATGAGAGGTTTGATGAAGATGTGGGCACCTCACCCCAAGGAGACATTCAAGACTTTCGGAAATGCAACGAGGTCTATCTTCCTCATCTCTGTTCGGACGGCCGCCGGGCTAAGGTAAGCAGCTCAGGAGGACACAATTGATGTGGTTGGCAATTTTCCAAAACTTTTGGTCAACCCCAGTGTATTTAGCGAGATCAGGTGGTATAACCACATCTCAAGGGTCGTAGACAAGCTTGGCATTTCAGGGAGCGCGGGTCTTTTTTGTTAGATGTGTTGTTCTGCCACAAAAAAACTCAACGACATTGTTCGGTTCCTAACAATGCTCACCAAATAAACAATTTACGCCCACATTCCGCCTTTTACCACGTTACCCCATATAGTCTTTGAAAAATGAACCTGGTTCCAATTATGAACCTTCAGGGTCTGCAAGATTCTTCTGGAATGCACTACCATGAGGAGCACTAGAAGGCCAGCCAATCCCCAGGTTCGGTAGACACCTTGTCTAATGTGCCGAGATGCAACCTGGCTACGTAGATTGGGCCGCAAGGTTGACCGTAAGAACAAGGTCCCATTGAAGAAAAGACCTGCAGATGAGAGGAGATGGGCCCGATGCTGAAATTAAGCAGCAGAAGGGTGGTAGCTGGAAACAATTAGTACTGGTGTACACATGATAAAATCAGCGAACAACGTTGGGAAAGCCTGTGGAAAACAGAAGACAGGACAGACGCTGAAACTCACAACTCCATATCTTTAGAAGAAGAAGAAGAAAAAAGACACAGAAAACACAGGCGTGCAAACGTGGCGAACTCCGGAGCGCGCTCCGGGAAGCGCGAGCGTCTGTAGACATTCTTTATGCCAAAGGATGGCTGTCTTTGATAAACCAATGAAGGCTGACTCAGACAGCGCCGACCTTGTGTAATGAACGCCTCATAAATTTCTCGTGGCGTTTACCATAAATCTGCCTATAATATCGGCAAACAGCCAGCTGTGGACCGCCACAAACAATTTCGACAGTGTAAAGGCAAGTGACCTCCTACGTTGGATCTAAGTGATAGGGAATGTTCCCCCAGCCTGTCGTTGATATGCCGTCAGTTTGTCCAGCATAGTTCTACCCCTTGTTAACGGATGCTGCTTTTACGCACGAGGTACAGGCACAAACGGTATGACATGTTTTTATTTTTTATTATTGGATACCTTTTCTATGCCCGCCTGAACCTTGAACAAACCGGGCGAAGGCACGGGGGGGCAGAAAAAGCAGCCGGTACGCCTGTATCCGTTGAGCTACATGTTTGATTTATGAGATACCTTGTGTGAAGTGCATTACCACTACCACCGTTTTCTCCAGCATCGCACAAGTATTTTCTGCTCCATTACTTTTTGTGAACTGCCTGCCAGCAAGCGGTCTTCCGACTTTCCCTAGCGGGTTTTTAAGTGAAGTGGTGCGTGTCTTGGTGCGTAAATGGGCGGAAAATGCCGGGCGCGATGTCAGGAGAAAACGTTATTCAGTGTTGTGCCGCAAAGGTATCTCATAACCTAAAACATGTAACAAACTTGTTCTATTTTTTTTGAAAATGGCCCAGAATTTTCGGGGTTCATATGGGCGCTGAAAATTGTCGAGATTTGCAAGTGTGACAAAACATGCCTCGTTTGTGCCCGCAAAACATATTGGCGTCATTGATATCTTGGTGAGCTTATGTTGGACGCTGGACAGTGTATCAACTTATTGACTTTAATGGTGTTCTATCACCAGTCCAACGTAGGAGAATTTTATTATATATCAGAAATTGTTCGTATGAATACTGATGTCATTTTATAATTTAGTTGAGAAAAACTCTGGCTGCAAGGTCTGAAAGCGTCGCAGTCGGCTCGTGGCTTTATCACGAAATCTTTAAAGCGTTGATCCTGATCGCCTCGCTGGAGGCATATCCATTCGCCAGCGGATGATGGCTTTCTTTCTGCTTTCTTTCAATGCATAGAGTTGTGAGTTTCAGCGTCATGCAATTTTCTTCAGCTCCCAGCATTGTTCGCTGATTTTGTCATGTGTAACCAGTACCCTTCGCCCAGCACCGCGCTACCGTTGATACTTGTGCATCGAGCATCTCCTCTCATCATGACTGTTCTGCTGGTGCCTTGCGGCCAGAGTGGGGTTATCTGGCGTAGACAGACATGCCCGGCGCTCAGGGTGGCCTGGCCTTCTGTCGCGGTGAATTTCAGAGGAACAGGTCAGCCAGGTTCATTTTCAGGAATATGTGGGCGGCTGACGGGGCGGCAACGCCGTTTATTGCGGGGATGGCAGGGGTGGTAATGTCGTTGGTGCGGCCGTTTTGCCGCTGGTATGTCGTGCCGTCTGGCGTGCGGCGGTGCGCTCATGTTAACGCGGAACTGCTTACTGGCCAGGAGTGGCTGTCAGGCAGTGAAGATGAATCGTTGCGTCGAGATAAAGTCAATGCTGGAGTGAGCCCACGCCGTCGCTTCGTAAGTACTCTCAATGTTTCTCCGTTGACCGTCGTACGTGTTTTAGGCGTGGAAGACGCTGCCGGGAGAATGTGGCAAACGTAAACGATTTCAGAACTTCCGTCCTGCGCATACAGTCACGGAAGGAAATTGACTCGGCAATGTCGTTGAGCCCAGCTGGCACAAGGGAAACTGGCTTCAGCCGGAACGCCGTGCTGTCATCACCGGAAGGGCGCATGGCGACAGTGTCTGCCTACCTGCAGCCCCTTGTCGTCGGGCCGCTTTCAGAATTCTGGCAGACGTTAATCGAGAACACGGGCGTCGGTGCAACCATGTGTTGTGTGATGTAGGGCCTTTTTCTCTCTTCTATCGCAATGAGCCATCGTGGGAGAATGATGAATAGCTCCTTTCAAAACTCAGTGGGATTTCCTGAGAATGCTTTCAACTGTGCGTTTTATTTATTACCTTCTGTGATGCGCATCCGGAGTCGTGTGCCGGAAATAGTTGCATCGTCCTAAAACCTGTGTTCCAGATATATTGATATTTTGCTTCTTTAATGTAATGGTGTCATCGTCAGCAGGCCTTCTCGATAATTAAACTTTGTGTCTCAGGCCACGCGAGACGGCGTCATTCTGGACCTTTCCTTCTCACCCCACTTAGCCGCTTATGCTGTTCACCACGTTAGGCATTTTTACGCCTCGGCACATTCAAAATTTAAAGAAGTTACCGCTGTGCACTGGCTCCAGCTCTTAAAGTGCTGTTTTCGTAAACAGCGGGCAGCAATACCGTCTGCGGCGCGATAAACTTCTGGCGAACAGGCGAAATAGTCGCATCTGATGCGTAATGGTAATGCGGCGATGAAAAAACGGTGTCGTCGTCACCATCACCGGGTATCTCGCCTGTCGTAACGTGCAATATACCGTTTTCTTTTCTGCACAAAAAGCCAGCCCAGGCGCTGTTAAAGGATATATCATTTCAGAAAGTATCCGGTATAGTGGCAACGCCGCCATGCCTGTTATCACGTGGCTGATGTAACCTCTTGTGTCATCGTGAACATATTGTTGTTTATCAACAGTAAAGACTGTGTTTATTCCCCTATCGCCGCGATCCGCGTAAATCATATTACCCTCCATTATTGTATTGTTTATTAACCATCTGGATATTCTCCGTGGTGAGGCGCTCACCGAAAAATTTCAGGCGGTCGTTCCTGTTGATTTTGAAACGCCAGGGTTATTCGCCAATGGCGCGAAATTATCTGGCGTTGATCTCCCTGATCGCCGTCGCTGACGCTAAAGTTCACCAGTATTGTTGCTCATTGCATATCTTTCTTTCTTCTCTTCGTCACTGCGTTATGTTTGCCAGCGTCTATCTATCTTATTTTTCTTCATTTTCATTATTCTCGTTTTATCATCATATTCGATATACCGTTATAAATAAAGCGAAGGTACGGTAGATACAACTGACCTTGAGCACCACTGGCGATGGGCAATTCTCATTATTCCAGCAAACTGGTGTAAGTCAGAAGGTGAACATGCTATCCATTGTATTTTACCGCCAAGGCCATTTAGCGATTAGTGTTTGTAGGTGTCTGTCAGGTAACGCAATTGATCTCCATGAATACTTCACCGTCTTCAGCCCTGCTGCGCTAATTTACAGTGAAAGATCATGGAAAGCGTTAGTCAGCGCCAGTGCCGTTGATGCCAGCGCCTGAAGCCGTGACAGATGATTATTACCAATATTCTTCTCGAAGGGTGAAATATGTTTCCGGATATTGACGTAATTCTTTGCAACCAGTTGATGAGAAGATATAGGCTATAGTGTCCGGCTGTTTCTTTAATTTATGCCGGGATTGCTGGCTGTTCTGGTCGCCATTTCTACTGCGGGATTACCGTTAGTGCAGGTCATGCCTTTCGGTATCCATTTCCATGCCGCAAAATTCGGCAGGTTGATTCTCAGGGTAACCTCTTTGCTATCGGTTAAGTAGACTACAGGGCCGCGTGTTTAAGTGTTATTCGCTGGTATTGAGCTGAAAGATTAAAGATTTTATTTTCCATTATCGCCATTATTGAAAGAAATGCCATTAAACGTCTTTGCTGATTGGTTTATCGTTTGAAAGATGACTCTGGGTGGACTTTGTTTACTGAGTTTTCTCTTCTTTCAGCTCCGGTCTGTTGGCCCCATTGAGTCTGCATGCCCGGCGGCAGTATCCCTGCCGTCGGTCAGGTTTCTGACGCCCGACAGATCGTCTCTCAAATCCCGCTACCGGTATTCGCTGGCTTCCAGCGACAACGCTGACCTCTGATCGGTTGAACATTGTTTTCCTGACTGCATTTTTGTCGTCTCTGGTAAGGCCTGTTTCCCTTTGTCATCACCTTTGCCGAAGGCGATCATTGCAACAACCGCATTGGTTCGCGCAGCGTGCGTTCCCGGTTCATTGCCGGATTGCTGGTGTGGTCAGGCCTAAGTCGTTTCTCTGTTTATTGGCATCTGGCCTGCTGAAGTACTACATGCTGGTGGTTATCGCTGCCGTGGTTCTTTTCTGGTCTGCCAGACCTGCGCTGGCCTGTTGCTCTGGCTGCGGTCATTAACCGGGCCTACCATTTGCTGCTGATGAACTGGTGTTGTTACATCAGCCCACATTCTTAACGCGTGTCACCAGGACTGCTGGTTTCCATCGCGTGCGCCAGATTGGCACCTCGGCCTTAACCTGTTAACCTCCGGTTGGCGTCCCAGGCGTGGTTACCGCGTTCTGGGCATCCCAGGTAACGGGCATCTACATGCATACTCAGCCTGCTGTTTATGTATTCTTCTTTGAAAATTGCCAGATCGGCTGGTTTTCCAGGTGGTTTTGACTGTTGCCCTCTGCCTCCTTATTCGTTTCCCTCGGATCAGCCTTCACAACCTTCATTTATTCCCTGTAGCATGGCTATCCACATGGCGGTGTTGTCCGCCATTCTTTGCCCCAGCTCTCCGGATGCGTGGTTTCTTTTCCCATTCAGTTGAGGTTTGATAGATGTTGGGCATCGAGATAGTTGTCCGAGTTCTTAGCTAGCTCAACTAGGCTTGGGCAGTTCCGCTCCCTGAGAAAAACCGCCACTTTGGGGTGACGATTGCTAAGAAACTGTTCAGAGACATCCAGGTCCGCACGGCCTCGTACGTTTTGGGAGTTTCTTTCCATCGCAATCCAGCGATCAAATATACCCTTCTAGACGGGCTGCGAACTGGCCTCCGGTCTCTCCATTTTCTGGTTTGCAGGAGCGAAACTTTCCCTGTAACCCTCGGCAGTAAACCGGAACCGCTGAAGCAGGGGCACGCTTTGTGCACTCGTAATCTAGCGACTTCACTGGAGAAAGTCGTCCGAAAACGCGTAGTGCTTCCCTACGAGGCACATGCTGAGGGCTGTAGCCCACTTCTCCTGTGGCCAACCCTGTCCGACGGCTATGCGCTCGAACCTATGTAGGTAAGCATCTAGATCGTCCCGTTTTTCATCGAAAACTGGGATGAGCTTGTGGGGACTAATAACGGCTCAAGTTACTGGTGAGGCGCCTCCTTCGCCTGACGATCCTGAGTTAACTGCTTCCAGATTACTTTGTTGTCTTTCCAAGAGCTGCAACTTGTAGTTGGAGAGTTTGTTGTTCAAGCGCGAGGCGCTCGCGTTCGCATTGAACCAGCGCGCGCTTCGCGTCAAGCTGCTCTTTCGTTGCTTCCCTCTCCGCTAGCTTTTCGTTGCGTTCACGCTCCCGCTCCGCGTCAACCCACCTTGCGTAGATCATCTCCGCTCAGACCAAGTACCTCGCCCATCGACGTTAATTCTCCCGTATTCATTTTTCCTTAGGTTACACAAAAGCAGAACACGACTTGCCTCGTCCTGTCGTGGACGCCAATGTGAGGAGGTTCGTAATTTGAGGTCAAGCTCTCTTTCAATACATTAAATTATTGACGAGGCAAGTACTGTTTTTGTGTGAGCTTTAGTAGTTCCGTTGAAAAACAATAGCGATACAAATTTAAAGAAAACATGAAATACGTTACGGGATACACAATTCCCTTAGGGTAGTCATAAAACAACTAGTTGATGAGTCACTGAATAATAAATGCGAGTCTCAAGTCAAATAAGTTAGTGGAGGTCGGAGTGAAACACTTCACTTCACCTGACAACGACGGTGGTGACGTTGTGGCAACGATGTGGTGACGTGGCGTTGAGGCAACGATGTGGTGATGTCTTCCATGGTCGGTGCAGCCGCCGCTGGGAGTCGTCCGGGACAGCGGAACATCGTCTTCACGATACGGCCCGGTTGTCCCTCGTAGTTACGCCCAGTCGATTCTGTTTGCGTCGACGGCTCCCAGGAAGACAACCCCCAGTCCGCTTTCGTCCTCGTTGTTTCAGTCACCTCTTCTTTTTCTGCCTGTTGTCTCGTGCTTCTTTTCTTTCCGAATCCCGTCTTCTTCTTTCTTGCACCTCGTTGAAATGTCCGATCACAGTTCACCACAGTCTGCAACAATTCGTGCCCAAGGTTGTAGTGGCATCTCTCGTAACTGAAGAGGCTCTTCCTGCTGGTGATAGGCATATTGTTTGCAGGTTTCACATCGGTCGATAATTGCTGTGATGTTCTGTATTCATTCTGGGCCAAAACATTAGTTGTCCGGCCCGTGGTTTGCACTTGTTGATACCAAGTTGGCTGCTGATAAGCGTTTCAGCATCTCTGGTCTGAGGGCCAAAGGGATAACAACTTTAGCTCCCTTCATCAAGACACCCTTTACAACAGACAGTTCGTCTTTGAAAGATTTAATCTCGCATTGAAGTGGACTGTTATTAGTAAGGTTGTTGACAACTTCTTAAGTTCTTTGTCTTCTTCTGTGGCTGTAAGAGCCGGGCCATAGTCTTTTCACTGACGAGCGTAGACAGGACGGTTGCTGCATGAAGGTCCACATCATCGCTGGAATCTTCTCTTGTCGTTGGTGTCTGCAGTCGAGACAGCGAATTAGCAAGAACCAGCGCTTTTCCTTGCAACAACTCTAGCTCCGAGTCGTATCGCATTAGCGTCAAAAGAGGCGTTGCAACCGTGGTGGAATATCTCCGATGCAATTTTTGGCTACGGAAATTAACGGGCTGTGATCTGTTTCGGCAGTAATGTGCCGTCCGCAGATGAAGTCGTGAAACTTTTCACATCCGTGTACTATTCCTGGAGCCTCTTCTTCAATTTGAGAGTAGCGGCGTTCACTATCCGTCAACACTCGACGCGTAGGCTACAGGGCGCCAGTCTTGACAATGCCTTTGAAACAAGGCTGCCCCTAAGGCTCCTTTGGACGCATCTGTAGATAGTTTTGTTTCCTCTCCAGCGTCAAAAAGGGTCAATATCGGGGCTTTTGTTTACATTTCTTGCAGCATTTTCCATTCCTGCGTATGCTGTCTACTCCACTCAAAAAGTGAATCTTGTTTGTTTGGGCTACGAAACAATGTGGTTTTATCTGACAAGTCTGGAATGAACTTCCCGAAGTAGTTGACCGCTCCCAAAAGACGCCGCGCTTCCTTTCTGTTCGTTGGTAGGGACATGCTTATAATGCATTTGACTAGTTCAGGGTCTGGCGCGATACCTTTAGCGCAAATGTTGTCACCCAAGTAGCAAATTTCTTCTAAAGCAAACTGGTGCTTCTGGAAGTTTAGCGTGAGGCCACCTCTTCTAGCCGCTTGCGAGGCCTTCCTCAGTCCAAGGTCATGCTCCTTACGAGTACAGCCCAAAATGAGTACATCATCTATATAAACTTGTACTCCACTTAATCCTTCGAAAAATTGCGTCATTTCTCTCTGAAAAACTTCCGGAACAGATGAAATTCCGAACGGCAATCTCAGGTAACCGGTATCGCCCAAATTGCGTGGGAAAGGTACAGATTCACGACGTACTGTCGTCATGCGGAATCTGGTGGAAACCGCTGTTAGCATCAAGCCTTGTAAAACACTTTTCACCTGCCAACTCAGCTTTAATGTCCTCTCTGCGAGGAACTTGAAAATGTTCTCGTTTTAAGCTCATGTTTACCTACTTTAGATCTATGCACACACGGATTTTTCTATTTTTCTTTGCAACTATCACAAGAGAGCTTACCCAGCCTGTTGGTTCTTGTAATTTGGCGATAATGCCACTGGTAGTCATCCGGTCCAGTTCGGCTTTCAGAGATTCGCGGAGAGCATGCGGCACTCGACGTGCTGGCTGAACCACAGGTCGGCAGTCGTCCTTGAGAGTCAAGTGATACTCGTTCTTAGTGCGTCCGATGCTTCGAAAACATCTGGAAACTCGGAGACCACTTGCTGTTGGAGGCGACTTGTTTCCTCAAGACTGTCTGTGCGGTGAACCAAGCCAAAAGACTCGCAGCTCTGAAGCCCCAACAGTGCTTCCTTGCCCTTCTTCACGATGAAGAAGTCCACGTTTTTAATCGTTGATCCAATCTCTACAGAGATGCAGACCTTGCCCACATGCTGTAGTTTTCCTCCTCCATAGCTTCGCAATGTTGTTGCGCTTGGTACTGGCTGTGTCGCCACCATCTGCAGTTTCTTAAAGATTCTGAGAGGTAGAAGATTTGCTTGCGCTCCGGTGTCAACCTTCAGGTGAACGTCTCGGCCTTTATCTTCGCCATCACTGTCCAGTCATGCTCGTGCTTTACTTTGTGACCATCGACTGGTAGAATCTCAAAGGTATCGTCTTCGACATCTTGTCTAAGCTCTCGTTCATGAACATTGTCAACGTTCATCTTGTTCTTTGCAGGCTACTGTAATGTGGTTTTAATGCGGAAGCATTATCTGTCCCATGGAGCGAGCCGACGTCATCAGCTTTGAAACCGCGCCAGACGGCACCCTAAATCCCTTCTCCAAGTGAAGCCAGCTCCCAGTTATGAAACCACGCGAAAAGCCTAGACAACGACACCTAGTTACCTCGATCTGAAAGGAGTGGAGTAAAGCTGATGGATTTCGGCTTCGGTCCCATTGGCTGGCGCGTGTCGACGAGGCTCCCATTGGCCGCGGCGCTTCAGTTTCAACGACGGCCACCCCATGACGCTGCGTGTCCGCGAGGCAGCGGCTCCACCGCTCCACGCCCAAGGTCAGCGCGCGCGCTCGACCGTCGACGAAAGGAGGGAGCGGAGTGCTTAGGTGCACCTCGAGCCTTTTTCTTTCCACACTTGTTGTATGATTTTCCAAATGCTGGACATTTTCTCGGCTCATGCCTTGAGCTGCAGTACTGACACTTGCGTCTTTCGGGAGAATTTCTGTCGTTACGATCCATTGGGTCTACAAGCGTATCGGGAATTTCTCAGGCCTTGCTCAGAAATTTCCGCTGATTTGCAGAAGTCGGGCTCTCTCTGGTGTTAGGTCTTCTTCCCTCAGCAGTTTCTCTCTGAGTTTCTTACTTTGTATTCGAACCGTACACAATTTGATCTCGAAGCATCGACTCGGCTAGCACTCCGAAGTTGCAGGACTTGGCCTTTAGCTGCAGCTCTCAAAAGAATAGTTCAAAACTCTCACCTCTCGTCTGCTGGCGAGTTCTAAAGACGTAGCGCTCGAAGGTTTCGTTGCACTTTCGAAGTCAATAGTCCTCGAATCTTTGCATGACCAGTTCATAGTCATCCTTTTAAGATTCTTTCAGATTGAACGTGTTATAGACGTCAATGGCCTCCTGGCCAGCCACGTGAAGAAATATGGCTGTCTTCTGCTGCTTCGACCTCACCGCCTTCGTTTCTGTTGTCCGTAAGTAGAGTTCGACGCGCTGTTTGAAGCGCTTCCAATTCTCTGCTTTGTTCTCCGATAGCCGTAACCCTTCAGGTGGCGGTAATTCGACCATGGCGGCAGTTCTTTTCACTGAAGGGTAACATGTCTGACACCATAGGTCTGTTCGATTTGCCTGAACTGGCTGGAATCTGCAGGTTTTCCCGCTCGTTCTATTCCAAGCTACGATACAATTTAATCCAAGTGCCACCAAATTTAATCCAAGCTCCACATAATTTAATCCTTACGCTAACCATTCAATCCCAGGTCAGTCAATTTAATCCACAATATACGGTATATATGCACTTATTGTCTTCGTTGGTCATGTTTCCTTACACATTCGTGGTAACCTGGAATAATTTTTAGCAATTACGTTTTTGGGGGACAACCGATCATTTTGATCCGTATTGCTATTTTCTTGGAGATTACTAGTACCACTAATGACGGCGAGGCTTAGTTGATAAGTCGATTACTCTCTTTGTAATACTTGAGCTATTGTGTGCGCATCGAATTTATATTAGCTGAATCAGGACGTTTCTTTTAACCTTTCTTATTACTCGACCCTATGACTATTTGATTACGATGATACAAAGTGCAATTCTGCAAATATCGCAGTTACTATTTGGTCTACTTCGTGTTATCATTGCTCCAATTGATCTATAATGAACTCAGCTGACATTAATACTATCTTTAGATTAACTTCGGCATGTATCTATTTGACAGCTGGACATGGTCGAATTTAAATGTCAATGTGATGACTCTTAATGCTACTTTTGCTAATCTTCAACGAATTGAATTTTTATGTGATGAACATTGAGCGATCGATTCACTTTATGATTACTTTGATTACTTGCCGCAATTCAATTGAATCGTTCGACCTGTCATGACCCCATATACGTGGCCTCTTTGTTTACTTCGTATAATTATAAAGTTGCCAATTTGAGTCAAGTTGTAATGAACTCAATCACATTATTCCTTAAGTCTGGACTAACTAGGATATACGCGATCCAAAGGAGACTGTTGGCTGCACTTGATATTATTACAGACGACTGTTTGGATTTGGGCTAACATCTTAAACAAAAGATACTTATTATTAGCTCAATTGACATCACAATTACTTGATTTTGATTATTTCATTCTTACTATATACCAGTCGAGCTTTAATTCAACCACAATCACTGACACTTTGTCACTCTTTTGATTACTTCGTAAGTTATCACACCTAATTGATTCGTATAATCAACTCAGTTGACACTATCATTACTCTTTCAGAAGTTACTTCGAGTTTGCTTGTGTGAACCCGGTGGACTTGAATTCGACTCGAAATGACATTGGGATTGACTTTTTCGATTACTTTGACTTATCTCTCGGCACAAACTTGTTTATTATGAGCATAAATACATGTGTCATTATGATTACTCTCTACGATTCTTTGAGTTACCTTGACCCAATGGATTTGTCCATTTTCACTCGTTGGTAGTCTCTTCTGATCACCTTGAGGTCATCAATCAATTGGTCTTTTGGAAGAGCCCGATTCACGTTTCTATTACTCTTCTGTCCCTATTAACTCCTAATTGGGCTTAATTGACATTGCATGCTGAGACTTTGATTATTTCTTATAATTTTCAGCCAATTGATTTATTGCGGGCATAATTCACGTGATGATTAATATTTTTTTATTTACTATTAACTTAGTGGACTTTAAATCCATGCCTAGTTGAACTACTGAGACATTAATTTTATGTACTTGAAATTGTTGCGTTCTCAATTTATCTTTTTCGATGAGCTCCAATTTTCATTGGTAGTTGCTCTTGATTGTTTCGAGTTGCTATTGACCCCAACGAACGTTGGTGTCCAGCTTAATTGACAGTTTGATGATTCTTGGTTACTTTAGAGCTGCTACGACATCGAACCAATTGCGTTCTTATGATGCTGTTTCCGCATTGCGATTACCCTTCAAAATGGTTTGAGCTGCTATTGACCTACTATTTTGGTTACTTTGGGTCATTATACAAGCCAATTTAAAAATTGTTATTAGCTATATTGATGATTTGATTATTTTTTCTCTGATTGCACTTATAGTTGCTACTGAGTTACTTTTATACTTCATCATCAGTACTCTGGACACTCGGAGGCTGCGCGTCGGACCAGAAGTCACTTCCGATGAGCGCGCCCTCGATCCGACGGCTCCCCCGGTCGTCCGCGATACTTTCGAGGTAAAACGATCTTTTTTGATTCCAGATAACAGCAAGGCGTCGCAGCACCTTCTACCTACGCGAAGATGGCCAGATGACAAGCTTATTTTAACAAACTGCCCGGGACGATGCTCCAAGGAGACGACGTCTAGGACGAGCCTCAACACTGCCAGAGGACGACGTTTGTAGGACGACCTCAGGAACGACGTCTGGGACGACATCAGAGCCGACCCCAAGGATCGACACTGGGCCGGACGGTTCGACGAGGACGTCTGGGACCAAGGACGGGACATACGACGACGTTCCGGACAACTTCAGGGAAGACGTCTGGACGACCTCGAGGAACGACCTCGAGCACGACGCCTGAGGACGACGTATAGGACGACCTCAAACGGACGTCCAGCAGTACAATCTCCAGGACGACCTCAAGGACGATTTCAGGGAGGCGACCTCTAGGAGACAACCTCGGGGACAACGTTTGGGACGATCGCAAGGGACGACCTCGAGACGACCTCCGGGACGATTTTGGGCGGACAGCCTCAGGGACGATTTTGGGGACGACGATTTTACAGGACGACCTCACGGACACGACCTGGGGACGGCTTGTTTAGGACGACCTCGGAGGACGTTTAGGACGATATACGGACGACCTCAAAGGACAACCTTGAGGACGACCTCGGGGATGACGTCTAGGACGACGCTACATACGACGTCTAGGACGACCTCATGAACGACGTCTAGGACAACCTCGAGGTACGACCTCAAAGACGACCTTGAGACGATTTCGGGGACGACGTTTAGGGACGACGCCGGTAGACTACCTCAAGCACGACGTTCCAGAACGACGGTGAGGACGGTTTTAGACAACCTCGGGACGACGTCTCAGGGACGACGCATTACGGACAACCTCAAGGTTTGACGCTCCAGGGACGACTACTAAAACAACCTTGGAGAAGACACCGGAGGACGCTATCCATCCAACAACGTCATCCTCGGGGTAGCGTACCAAGTTGCTACTAGAGGTCGTCCTGGACGTCGTTCTGGAGGCCGTCCTCAGACGTCGTCCTTGATGTCGTCCTCAACGTCGGCCTAGCACGTCATCTCGAGGTCTTCTCGGTAGTGTCCTCGAGGTCGCCCTCGTGCCCATCCTCTTGGGGTCGTCTTGGCACGTCAGTCAGTCTCAAGGTCGTCCTCCAGTTGGCCAAGTCAGTCCTCGAGGTCGTCCCAGCCGCCGTCCCTGAGGCTCGTCCTGAACGCATCGTCCTCTAAGCGTCGTCTCCGAGGTCTTCTCTGGAAGTCGTCCTTGAGGTCGTCCTAGACATCGTCCCGAGGTCGTCCTACACATCGTCCTCCAGGCGCGTCATCCTTGAGGTCGTCCCAGAGAACAACAAGTGCATATACATATTGTAGATTAAATTGACTTCGGATCTCAGTGATTAAATTGGGCAGCACAAGGATTAAAATTACGTGGCGCTTGGATTAAATTGGGTGGCACTTGGATTAAATATTCCGTCACTTGGATTAAAATGAGCGGGAAAACCTGTATACTTCCGTTTCAGCTTGGGTCCAGACGCAGGCGATGCTACAAGCGCGAGCTCCGGGCTTTCAGCATCCCTGCCAAGCATCGCGCTCGTGCAGTGCAAGCACTGTCCAGGGCCACATGCTCGCGCTGAGCATCGCTGCGTCTGGACCCAAGCTGAAACGAAGTATAGTTCAGCAGTGCAGGAACTGGTGCATTCGATTCCGAACCGCAAGTTGCACTGGCCGCTGCACTGGCGCGTTCGATTCATCCCAGTTCTGAACGAGTTCAGACGCAGTTCCTCAAAATCTTGCACCGGCTCCGGAGTCAGTTCAGCCCGTTCGCGCAGAAGCAGACGACAAGAGCAGACGGCGATAGCAGACGACACTCTCGTCCGTCTCTGCTCGCAATGCCATTTTTCGTTTACGGAGTTGGTTACTCTCATCTATGATAATAACGTACCCGCGGTGAACGCAGAATCGAGATCATAACCTGAGGGTAGGAATTTGCTTAATTATGATATTCTGAAAGCGTTTTAGGCGACCTGCTCGCGTAAGTTTGGCCCCCTGGGGTAAGTGTCTGAAATATTGGCTCGCGTAAATTGTTTCTTTTTGATGCTATGTGGGGATCCACGAGTGTTGATATTCTTCCTTACAGACACGGGAAAGGTATTGCACTCTTGATAGTCCCCGCCTAGCCTTCAGTTGTTATTGGATGCATACTGACGACTCCGATACATTGCAGAGGTCTGGGATTTAGTACATTAGGCCCTGCGCATGCCCCGTAGCTGAGCACAATACCGCATGTTTGTCCTCTGGCATCTGTGGACGCCCACTAACGGGCCTGGGAAAAACGGCGAGAATCGGCATTGGCTTGGTAGTTCCACGCTGGTCTTTCTTGAGAATCAGAATAAACAGCTTCAGGCTTGACGCCAAGGTTATGGTCGACAACTGTCTTGGTCAGAACGCTAACGTCAGGCCTTCGTCTTCGAGGTGACCGCTACCGACCGCGTGCTGCCGCCAGTGACTCCCGACGCAAAATCATCCTGATGCCGTGAACCTATCGTCGAAATGGAAACTCGAGAGACTTGGAATGAATCTACTGTCACAACAATGAATGTGGACGGACACGAACGCTTATGGAAACGACAGAAACCGAGCGGCCGTTAAAAATGCAGACAGAAACACATTTCGTGCAGAAAACGTTTTTAGTACACTCGAATAAAAAATGTTCACAGAAAAGATTCCGTTATTATACATTAAAACTAAGGAAATACGAATGGAATCAAGCCGCGACTAATTAAATGTAGCATACAACGTGGCGTGGAGAAACAAGAGCCAACAGATGCAGACGACACCCTTCGCTTCCGCTCGGAAAGCCGATCACAGCGCCAGTCCTAGCGCGGCGGCTGCACTGGTTCTGCGCCGCCGCTGCACGACTCCTGCACCCGTCTGAACTCGGACAGAACTAGTTCAGAACTTTCTGGCCGAATCGAACAGACCTCATGTGTCGTGCCAAGTAGGCACAAATCAAGAGGACACTTCGCTTCAGAACGGTTATGTGCCGGCCGCCGCTCCCGCCACTTTTATTTCCTCGTCCTCGCTTAGGTCGTGCGCGCTCAGCTAGCTTTATAGCCGATACATCGTCCAGATCTCTTTTGCGGTGCACTTCTTTATTATCATCATAGCATGGAGCCGCAGAGCCATGACAACGGGGATAAGCTGAGCTACAGCCACTAAATGAGCTGCGCTTGGAGTATCGGCACTATGTTCCTCGACATTGCTGTGGGCGCCGCCATTTTGGTGCTTGTGCAGAGTGGACGCAACTGCCGATTGTCATTATTCAAAAGCGCGACTTCCTCAGCATTAGATTCGGTGTTAGGAAGCTCGTGTAATATTGTTTCTGCTCTGTCGCGAACTGTTTAAACATTTGTGGAGGGCGGAAAAACGTTTCCTGTGATTTCAGATCATGCTCCAGATAACTGGCAACCACGATTTTAAGCCACAATATGGGCAAGCGTCGTTACTCCTGAAGCGTAGCTTATTTAGTGGCATTAAGCTGGAGTCAACAGCTGAGCTAGTTAGTTATACTACAGTGGCCTACCAATTGGGTAGTGAGCTCCACCGCCGTCTCTCGCTCATGCCTCGAGGTGAGGCGGTCTGATATCAGAGGCCGACGGGGGCGTTGCTGTCGACTTCTTCTGAAGCGTCCTGCATCAAAATACATTTGATGGCCTATACTTCGTTTCAGCATGAGTCCAGACGCAGTCGATGCTACAAGCGCGAGCATGTAGCCCTGAACAGTGCTTGCATTGCACGAGCGCGCGTGCTTGCAGGGACACCTAAGGGAAACTGAAGTGGTTCTGTATTTAAGAAAAAACACTTCAATGGCCTTCATTCGGCCTCCAGGATCACGAATATCGAGATTATTTTTCAACTCGGTGCACGGAGGCTCCATAAATTAATTTTTAAAGTACCGCCGAAGCCCCTCCTTTCTGGGGCGTGACGTCACACTAGGAGTTTTCGGAATCTCTGCTCTCGCGCATCTTCAGCGCCTGTCAAAGCTATGCACGCGCACTCTTGCTATTTTCAAAAAGGTCAGAAAGAGACGTCACGGCTGGGGTCAGTGCGGAAAATTATACCTGTCAAGCTTGCAATTGCACGCGCTGCCCACACGTGCGGCACGCGCTTGGCGGCCCAAAGATCCTAGTATGACGTCACGACTGGTCGGAGGTTTTTCGCGTTTCCTCGCGTTTAGTTACATGTTCGAGGAAAATGAACGCGGTATTCAGATTCACGGGATAAATATACGCCAGAATTCACCGCTAACTGCTTTTTTCAAGAAGTGTTTCAGCTACCTTTAAAGCTGGAGCTCGCGCTTGTAGCATCGCCTGCGTCTGGACCCAAGCTGAAACGAAGTATAGTATGGTTAAACAAGTACACAAATTAGGGCAAAGGACGAACACAGGAAGAATGAGTAGACAGGGCAGACTGCTACTTACAACTGACGTTTTACGAGAGGATAGAGGAAGACAAAGGTAAAATTGAGACTCAACGTCAAATAATTTACTAGAGGGCAATAGATTCCATACACCGCTCGTTTGCATTAGAAAGAACGCCTACAGTGCCGAATCCAGCTCCTGACGGAGGGGAGGTCCGCGTCTGTCCACGTGCATGTGCGCCAGGATGTTCGCGGTGGCCGCAGTGGTGTCGTCTCTGATTTCACCTAAAGTCCCTTCATGTTTCAAAAGTAGCGCAGGGTGCGTCGAAGCACGAGGCACGGGCAACGTGCAGCTCTTGGGAAGATCCACGGCCGGCACAGCGCAGTAAAGAATTTGGCGCAGCACTGTGAAAGGCCGGTTCAGACACTTGCGGTTGAGTGCGTTGGACTGCGTTGCGGCGGAACCGAAAGCGGTCACCGGCACACCAGCGCTTCGTATGAAGCGTGGAATCCAATTCAAGGAATCTTCCTGGCACGCGACATAAGCAGCAGGGGATGCCTGGGTCTCGCTGCCGCAACGCAGTCAAACGCAGTCAAACGCAACTGCTGTGAGAACTGGCCAACTGAGCTAGATTTCAGGCGCCATGTTCTTCCTAGAAGTGGCGCGCGCCACGATGTCTTGAGCATTTCCACAACAATGAATTTGGTATGCAGACGTGGATTAATGGTTGGGTCCGTGTGTTCCTTTCGCGGCTGCAAGAACCACAGAGGGCAGGGAAAAGACGCTTCTTTCTATCGTTTTCCTCGGGACCCAGACATCGTACAGTCGGGAGCAAAGTTTGCGGGGCACGGGTGCGCAGTGCCGTCCATCGCCACGCCGTCCGACGGCGCGCCACCGTAATAATAAAGTGCGCTTGCGCATGCGCGCCTTTCGGTGCTCGCTATTATGTCTCTTTCGCTCGTTTCTTTCCGGCGCACTCTGATAACAGGAGTCCGCGCCAGGGGCGCGAGTTAGCGCTTGCTGGCTGTGTGTGCCGTCTTCAGCCACCTCAGCCGCCGCGCTTTGTGACTGGAGTCGCGGGTGGGGTAACCAGGTGCTTCGTCACCCAGTGTGGCTGCTGAGGCAGTGGAACGGGACGCGAGGCATCGTAGCCAGGAAACGGAAACTTGCGCCCCTTGCGCCGACTCCGGTGATCAGGAGTTGGTCGGACAGAAACGAGCGAAAGAGACATGACTGCCAGCACGAAGGACGCGCATGCGCAAGGCGCGGCTTTTTATCGGCAGGCGCGCCGTTGCACGGCGCGGCGATGCATTTCGCACGCGCTGCCGTGCCCGCTAACTTTTGCTCCCTACTGTACGTGAGCATACAGCCTCTATTATCCCTGTCCTTCATTCTGACCTAATTTTGATCAAGAATATAATTGAGTATTCCATTCTAGCTGCTGGGAATGGGCAGTTCGCTGCAGGTCTGGACATATTGACGCCGCTTTCGAGAAACAAGGACCGGAGTTTTTGCATAAAAAGCGCGTGTGTTCCGATCACTTTCAAGAAACCGACTACTGCAACCCAAACTTGAGAAGTCAGGGGTAAGTACATGCATACAGGTATTATCGATACTCTAGTCCTTCAGTCTTAATATCCGAGTCGTGAGTTTGAATAAAGTTAATGCCGTGGACTGGATTTTAAGATTGTCGAAATTCGACGTGCTCACGCTCCACGAACTCGTTCAAGAAGGCTCCATATTGTTTAGTCGACATTCTCTTCATCGACAGCACGCTTCGTGGAAAACTCGTTTCATCGACAGCACGCTTGGGGAAGTTTCAACGCGTGTGCATTACTGGGATCCACGTTAATCTATGCCGACTCTATCCGTCTACGCCGCTTTTTTTTTCGGCGGTAGACAGGCGGCTCATTAGAAAAAACAGCTATTTCGAGCTGTCAATGAAACGTCGTTCGATGAACTGATTGCCACCGTTCAAGCAAGAGGTTTGCTGGCGCATGGGTTATTGCTGCGTTTTCTGTACCAAAGTCTCCCGAAGCCTCAATTTTGTACAATAGTAAATTTGACCTTGCAGACTAAAAAAAGGAAGCGTGCCATCAAGAAGCCTGCCGTCCCAACCTGAACGGCTAGACATCACTCAAAGCGAGAATCCTGGGAATGTCACATGTGGCCCAAAATGTAAGAGTGTTTTCAGCTGATTATAATCTCGTCTATCAGACTTGACAGTTTGACCCTTTGTGTACGCTCGTTCACATTATCTGATACAAGATGCACTCAACTTGCAGCACCCCTGTCGAGCCTGACCACTTTAACACGACCTGCCGAGCCTGACGTGGACATGCTGCCACCAACCATGTTCAACGAAGGCGCGTCACTCTGTTGTGCAGCACAGTCACAGGGTGAGTAGGCTTTCCAAGACCATTTACACATATTCTACCAAATTGACAGTTAGTTTGACCCTTTGTATACGCTCGTTCATATTATCTGATACAAGATGCACTCAACTTGCAGCACCCCTGTCGAGCCTGACCGCTCCAACACGACCTGCCGAGCCTGACAAAGACGTGCTGTCGTCAATCACGTACAACGATGCCATGGCAAGAGGGGCTGGACATCGGCTTGAAAATGCAAGAGAGCCAAATCAGTCGCAGAAATATTACCTTCAGCAGGTTGCCCACCTGAAGGCCAAGGTGCGCAAATCTCAAAAGCTGGCATATGCACAGAGAAGGCTTGTCAGCCGGCTGAAGACTGAGATTAATTCTTTGGGGCAGGCTTCCCCACAAAACAGAATGTTAGATGATTTTGTGCGGGGATCGCCGTCCCGGGATTTTCTTGTCAATCAGCTAAAACTGCATCAAGAGAGACCAAAAGGCCATCGCTACACAGAGTACGACAAGAACTTTGCGCTAGCATTACACTATTGTTTAGCAAGGTCATATGTATTCTTGCGGAAGACATTTTGCTTGCCAGAGTGTGTCTTCCCTCGGGAGGTGGCTGGCCGTTTTTGAGGTGCGGCCAGGTCTAAATGAGAGTATCCTGAAGATCTTGAAACTCAAGGCAGATGGCATGGTAGTTTCAAAAAGGCTCGTCTTTGTTGTTATCGACGAAATTGGGCTAAAGGAGCATATTTCTTACGATGCACGTAGCGACTACTTTGAGGGCTTTCTAGATGGCGCTGGCAAGATTGTTCACGCAAATGAAGCCCTTGCAGTAATGATTAAAAACATCAAACGAGGGCATAAGCAGGTCATAGGGCACTTTCTCACACACAATGCAATGCCAGGAACGGCTTTAGAGAGATTGTCCTAAACGCCCTTAAGCGAATACGCCAGACTGGCTTCATCCCGAAGGTCGTAGTATGTGATCGAGGACAAAACAACATCTCCATGCGCCATCTATTAGGAGTGAGAGCTAAGAATCCTTTTTTTTAAGACGAAGGTGACAAAGTCTTTTTTTTTCATGACCCTCTCCACCTCCTAAAGGCGACGCGGAACAACCTCATAAAGTTTGATTTTTTGCATGGCGATATGGTCTACAAGTGGTACCATATCAAGGCATTCTACGAGAAGGACAAAACTATGATGCCAAGGATGGCGCCGAAGCTCAAGAACATCCATATAGAGCTTCCGCCTTTCTCTCCAATGCGTGTCAGCCTTGCTGCGCAGACTTTGAGTCTTTCAGTAAGTGGAGGTATGCTAACACATGCCTCACTTAACGCCCTGCAGCCATCTGCTGCCCATACCGCTGGTTTTATAGAAAAGCTAGACTGCCTTTTTGACTCATTTAACTCATCTAGACGAAATGATCCAAAGTCTTACAAGCGTGGAGTCACAGACTTATCGCCACACTGGGAATTGTGGAAGGAAATGAAGGCTACCTTCCGTGAGGTACGGATTCTTAACTCCAGAGTCAAGAATGCAGCTTGTTTGGGAGCTTGGATAGAAAATATTCAATGTGTCAGACTTCTCTGGTCAGAACTCAGAGATCTTTTGGCTTTAAGGTTTTGCTGTTAGGAAGGACCTTATCGAAAATTTCTTGTGTAGCTATTGCTGTTTTCTAAATGCAGTTGTGTCTCTTTGATCTAAAATGATTTCTCTGCATTACCTTGCTTTTCTGTTGGTGCTGGTAGTTTGTAGAGAGGACCGATTGTATTTCCGGATTATTACTAAATTAAAGTGTCTTAACTGATCGGGTTTCATTACTTTTACCTCCTAAAAGTAATAAAACCCGATGAGTTAAGACGCGTTTTTTAAAATATGTTTCTTTTCCTTTATCCTTGTCCTTTTTTCTAGAACGTTCTGATATTGTCTTCTTCCTTTCCTTCTCTAGCATATTATTTCTTCTCCTCTTTCTATGATTTTAGTCTCAATTTTATTTTTATCTTCCTCTATCCTCTCATGAAACGTCAGTTGTAAGTAGCGCTCTCTCCTGTCTACTCATGGGGGGATCGGTGGCCGAGTGGGCTATACTTCGTTTCAACTATAAGTGCAGACGCAGCCAATGCTTCAAGCGCGAGCTCCGGGCTTGCAGCGTCCCTGCCAAGCACGTGCGCTCGTGCAGAGCAAGCAGCGTTCAGGGCCACATGCTCGCGCTTGTAGTATCGGCTGCGTCCAGGACACGCTGCGTGAAGGACGCGCCAAAGGTGTCTTTGTTCGGTGTACCCGAAGACGAGGAACGGCAAAAACTGTGGGAGAAGAACTTGCATCGAGCGGACAAGACGTCGGATGAGACTTCTGCTTTGTGTGAATTACATTTCGAACTACAGTACGTAATTAGAGATTACGTGCACTCCTTCACCGGTGAAGAGGTACGCGTTCAGCGTGGGAAACCCATGCTTTCGGCCGACGCAGTTCCTACGATTTTTCCGTATCTTCCCAGCTATTTAGTGGCACTGTTTCCAACTATCTTACGAAAAAAAAAACAAAAAAAAGAAACGGCGCGGCACACGCGCTAATACGCGCAGGATAGCAGAAGCGGGCGGGACATTTTCAGGAGTAGTAATGCCCCTCCATCCTAGGAAAAGTGGCGCCATTCATTGCTGTGGAAATGCTCGAGACACGCTCCGCGCGCCACTTCTGGGAAGAACATGGCGTCTGAAATCTAGCTCAGTGCTGCGCTCTGCTGCCATGATCATCCCAACGGTTGCACGTGCCTCGTGCATCGACGCATCTTGCGCTACTTCTGAAATATGAAACGGCTGTAGGGAGGAGTCGACCGAAGTGCCATCTCTCGATTTAGCCATGAACCGCCTCAGCAAGCGGGCGCGGTGAGCCCACTACCCCATCCTAGGTCACTGTAGGCATACATTGGGAAGAACCAGCTAAACATGCAATTGCAGGAACATTCACAAAGATGACAGGAGATAGAAAAATGCGCAAACAAGCGCTGGACTACCAACTGTTTTAATAATAAACTTCTTCAACTAGTTTTGTTTTTATTTTTCTTCTGCTTCATTTGTTTCTGCATCATTACCTATATGCCTCCTTCTCGTATTTCTAATTATTAAAAGGGCTGTATCCTTGCAGGCATATTTTATCTTTGTTGTATAGTGAAACTGGTGGGTAACTAACGCAATTTCCTTTTTTCTCTTGTATGGCCAGGGCCCTACATCTCCCGTTTGTTTGTGGGGTACTAAGAAGGTGACTTGATATGAGCTCGACCTTGCACGTGCATTGACGACAGTGGGTGGCTAGGTGTCCTGTTGTTTTCAAGCTTTTAAGATTATTGAAATAGCCCCGTGTTCTTTCGTTGATGCACCGCCCCGTTTTTCCGATGTAGCAACGCCTGCATGTTAAAGGAATGTTGTAGATTACTTCCGTATTGCACGGGGTGTATTTTGTCCTATGATTTGTGCCGCATAGATGTTTCATGTGAACTCGGGCCTAGTTCAGCTTGCGACATATCGATTATGCTTTATTCGGCGCCGAGCACACCTCTTGCACGTCTTGTCGACTCGCAATCTTTCTTAATTTGTAAGTGATTCCATGAATACATGGGACCACCGCAAAAGGTGTTCGTGTTTTTTGTGTTGCGGGGTCTTGCTCGAGATTTGTCTTTTTGGCGTTGTGGCATAATCTTTCACATATGAAGGCCAGTACGTATTTTGGGTAGCCAGCTTCTTGAAGTCTCATTACTTTTGTATCAAAGCGTGCTGTGATTTGATGTGCACATGATGTTGTTTAGGCTGGATGACAGGACTGTGATGGCAACTACCTGCCTAACATTTTTGGAATGTTCAGATTTAAAGGGAAGGAAACCTTTACCTGATCGGGCTTGCTATCTTCAACAAACATGCCTTTCTTTGAATTCTAAAGCCAAATCAAGAATTTTGATGGTTTTCTTGATGGGAAGCTCATACGTGGAGGTGAGCCCTATGCAACTTTGTTGGAAACTTCGTAGGATGGTTTTGAGGCACCCTCCAGCTTGTCTGTCAACCTCCGCAGTACAAAACATTACGAAATAGTCCACATACCTGAATGTTGCTCCCATTCTCGAGTATTTTTATGCTTTCTTGAATGGCTAGTCCACATGCACTGAGAAACAACTCTGCTTAGAAATGGAACCACTTGTGAACCAGTGCAAACACCGATTTTCTGCACTTAGTAGTGACTTTGATGGGACACCACCGTCGCTGACAAGTAGAAGCCTAGAAGTTCCAAGAAGGTGTCCAATGGCATGCCCGCCGCATTTTTAAACGACACTAGGCCTTGGTCTTAATGGTGGATTGGAGAACTTTTAAGAGGCAGGTGTGCGGGATTGAGTAATACATATCTTGGACATCCATAGAGAAACCAGGAACGACGAGCTTCCCTTTTTCTTTAAGATAGACTACCAGGTTTTCCGAATTAGGTATCTGGAAAGGGTCTTGTATTTGGACTTGGGAAATTTGATTGACTAAAAAGTTCGATACACATCCGTGCCAGGTGGCTTTCTCAGATACAATTGCCCGAAATGAAAAACCCTCTTTGTGTGTTTTTGTTGAGAAGAAAACAGGAAATTTGTCGTTCTTGGCTACTTTGATCTTCGTGCATATACTGCTTTGGTGATTGTCCTCTAACAAAGTCAGAATGGCTTTTTTTGCTTCTTTGGTTCTTTTTCCTTCAACTGAGATGAACTTCTTGTTCATGGCTTGATGAGCGCCAGATTCAAGAACCACAAACCCTCTTTCCTTGTCTGACACGGTCAGCGTAAGGTTCATATTTTTCAATTCTTGTATGGTAGAGCCGAAGCTCATACTGAGATGGGCCTGATGTTTTAGGTTTTTAAATACCTTAATACCCTCGTTAATGATTTGAGGGCCTTTTTGTGTGGCTTTGGCTGCTATGTTTCTTACTAAAGTGACCTTGTCGACAGCTTCAAGTTTTGGTGCAATGGCAGATTTTGGTCTTGTTCCAAAAATTGTTTGGGCTTCGCTGATAACTCTATGCCACCCATAAGATGGAGCGGAGACATTTTGTGAATCATCTTGACTTGGTGATGTGAATACAGATGATTACGCCATATTGGGAGAAATCAGCTTATCCAAAGGTTTTCCGTTGAGTTTTTTTTGTAATCTTTCAGGTGATTTGATAAGATGGTTTAAGTGGGGCATTTGGCTCGTAGAATGTCGGCGAGGAGACAAAATCTAGCACCAATTCTCAGACCAAAGGATCTTCGAAACTCGCTGGGGGTGTTCTTGTAATTTCTTGACTGCCCCGAAGAAAGGCTGCCACATCGTCCAGAATAATCTTCTTTTGTTAGCTCCGAGTGAGCAGTCTTAATTGGCAGATGATCGTCGCTAGCAGTAGGCGTAGAGCCAGCGGATGAAGAAGGTTAAAAAGAGATGGGCTCAGGTAAATAGAGCGATAACTTACGATGGGGATTAGCTCAGCTAGTTGGGTATACTTTGGGAAGAACCAGCTGCACACAGACTTACGGAACATTCACACAGAGGAGAAAGGGAAGTACGCAAACAATCGCTGGACTAACAACTGTTTTAATGATAAATTTATTTTCCTTCAACTAGGTTTTTTCTTGTGCTTCATTTGCTTCTGCATTAGTACCTATACGACTCCTCGTATTTCTAATTATCAAAAGGGCTATAGCCTTGCAGGAATATGTTTTTTCTGTTGTATAGCAAAACTGATGGGGAATTAACGCAATTTACTTTTTTCTTTCTATGCCAGGGCCTCCAACAGGCTTTCTTCGGGGTAGTGAAGCCGTCACAGGAACACGCCCAGCAAGTTTCGAAGATTCTTTGGTCTGGAGAAATGGTGCCGTCCAGGTTCGTCTCTCACCGACATTCTACGAGTCAAATTCCTACTTACATTATCTTTTTAAATCACCTAAAATAGACAAAACAAAAAACTCAACGAAAAAAAAAATTGGATAAGCTGCTTATTCTCAATATGACGTCATAATCTATTTACATCGCCAAGCTAAGGTGATTCCCAAAATGTATCGGCTCTATCTCACGGGTGACAAGAATTATCAGCGAGAGCCTAAGGAGTATTGGAACAAGCACCAAAAATATGCCATGGCACCAAAACTTCGAGCTGTCAACAAGGTCGCTTTAGTAAGAAATATAGCAGCCAAAGCCACAGAAGAAAAGGGACATCAAATCATCGACGAGGGTGTTCAAGTATTTGCCAACCTAAAACATCAGGCCCATCCAAGTTTGAGTTCTGGGTCTACCACTACAAGAATTGACAAATATGGACATCAAGCTGACCGTATGAGACAAGGAAGGAGTGTTTGTCGTACTCGAATAAGGAGCATACGAAGAAAAAGCTCATAAAGGCACGAACAAGAAGTTTATCCCATTTGAAGAAAAAGAAACCAAAGAAGCAAAAAGCCATTCTCATATCGTTCGAAAACAATCACCAAAGCGTTATATACACCAAAGAACAAACAGCTAAGATTGACCGCATGTCTGTTTTTTCTGAACAAAATCACACAGAGGGTGTTTTTGGTCAAATGTATCTGAGAGAACCACGTGGCAAGCATGTGTTGGTGAAATTTTCTGTGTTCTTGGAACTTCTACGCTTCTACTTGTCAGCGACGGTGGTGTCCCATCAAGGTCACTTCTACGTGCAGAAAAGCGATTTTTGATTCGACTCACACGTGGCTTTATTTCTCAGCCAGGTTTTCTCAGTGCGTGTGTACTAGCCATTCAAAAGAACACAAAAAGACTCGAGAATTGCAGCAATATTCAGGTATGTGAACGATCTCCGAAATCTCTGTACTACACAGGTTGACAGGCAAGCTGGAGGGCTCTTCAAACCACCCCGCGAAGTTTCCAACAAAGTTGCGTGGGCTCACCTCCACGTATAAGCTTCCCATAAAAAAACATCAAATATCTTGATTTGGTTTTAGAATTCAAGCAAGGCGTGTTTTGTTGGAGATACCAAGCCCGATCAGGTAAAGGTTTCCTTCTCTCTTAAAATTTGAACATTCCAAAAATGGTAAGCAGGGAGTTACCATCACAGCCCTGTCATCCAGCCTAAAAATCATGTGTACGTCAAATCACGCAAAGCTTCGTGACACAAGTAATCACTAATCAGACCTCAAGAAGCTGGCTTCCCAAAATGCGTACTGGCCTCCGTATGTGAAAGATTATGCCACAACGTCAAATAGACAAATGTCGTAACACACACACAAAAACA
This sequence comes from Ixodes ricinus, assembly GCA_037355805.1. Classification (NCBI taxonomy): domain Eukaryota; kingdom Metazoa; phylum Arthropoda; class Arachnida; order Ixodida; family Ixodidae; genus Ixodes; species Ixodes ricinus. Next base: position 7,348 of record JAZHYW010037914.1, on the reverse strand, counting down.
AAACACGAACATTTTTTTGTGGTGTTTCCATATATTCATAGAGTCACCCACAAATTAGGAAAAAAAAGATTGCGAGCCGACAAGACGTACAGGTGGTGTGCTCGACGCCGTATAAAGCATATTCGATATGTCGCAAAGTGAATCTAGGTACGAGTCATCATGGAAAATGTATGAGGCACAAATTATAGGACGAAATTCGCCCCGTGCGATAAGGACGTGATCTATAACATTCCCTTAACATGTGGGCGTTGCTACATAGTACAAACGGGGCGGTGCATCAATAAAGGACACTGGAACATGCAAAAAAAGGTAGAGCTCAATCAAGTCAACATCTTAGGACGACACAAAAACAAGCTCGCAAGGGAGATTTTGGAGGTCCCGGTCATAAAGGAAAAAAAAACTGCGTTAATTTCCTATCAGTTTAGAAATACTGCAGAGAAAAATATTTTTGAACAGCTAGAGCCCTTTTAATAAATTAGAAATACGAAAAGAGGCACATAGGTAATGATGCGAAAAGAAATAAAGCAGAAAAAAAATTAGACTAGTTGAAGAAGTTTATCATTAAAACAGTTAGTAGTCCAGCGGTTGTTCGCGCATTTGCCTCTCTCCTCTCATCTTGTGGGCTCCCTGGCGGTGCCCACAAGATGAGAGGAGAGAGGCAAACCGACCACAATCTTCATCACTTTTCAGTAATTGTATGTTACCTGGTTTTGCCAACGGACCGTTTTACTCTGATGTTTTAGATCGTAGCGAACGACAGCAAGGTCGTCTGCGATGGTTTCGCTGTCGTTGCTGGAGCTCGTCGCCATCAGGTCGAAGTCAAAATGACCACCTTGCAACATCCCTTGACAACAATCCCTCCCATTGCGTACTGATCAGTGTCGAAGACTGGCGAAGCGAGCGATGCTGTAGACGTCCCGAAGCCGCGTGCTCGAGACGCCCAAGGTAAACGAGGAAGCGTAAGCGCCACCGAACATGGCGGCCTTCCCGAATGGGGTTGAACCGAGGGTACTGCATAGCAATCGATTTATCCAAAACAAATTCAGCAAAAAAATATGGGAGCGTACAATGGGTCCTAGCAGTATACACTGATCAGCCAAAGCATTATGACCACATATATAATACCTTGTTGATTTACCTTTGGCACGCAGAACAGTTGCAAAGGTCATTTGCTGTGGAATGCAATATCCAAGACACTCCGTTGAATTGTGTGCTCAGAAGCACTTGTACTTTGATCTGCATCGTATCTAGCTATCAGTTGAGCCGCAGGTAGACGCTTATATCGGTTCACCAAGCGGGAAAGCCTTCGAAGCCCATATTTTCTGATGAGGCGTGAACCTGCAATGCCTCCGCGCTTACTTAGAGTTTTATCGTCGTTCTTTTACTTTTGATAAGTACTAACGACGGCAGCTCACGAACACCCGGCGACCTTTGCAGTTTCCGGGATTCTCGTTCCGAGCCGTCGGTTCATCACCATTGGCCCGTTGTCAATGTGGCCTAGATTAGTAGCCTTTTCCAAATACACGCAAATGTATAACTTGTAAAGCGTCTAAAAAACGAGGCCACGATGAAGACGAGACTGGACCAACCGCTTGGTCCTGTCTTGTCTTCCTCGTGGCCTCGTTTTCTAGTTGCTTTACAAGTGAAACATGTACCAACACAACCCACCTATCCATTTTACGCAAATGTAGTTTACAAAATAATCCCTTTGTATCTCCGGCAGCCGTTAACTACCATCCGCATCAGCAGGTGGTAGATAATGCGAATGACGCATCATCTAGGCGCGCTCATTCACACAGTGTAGGGGTGGTCATAATCTGTTGGCTGATCAGTGTAGCTTTTTTTTTTTGTCGTGCCTTAATCCCTGCAAGTTTTTGTGACGACTGAAGCAAGAACATTGCGCACAAGACTGCGTGCTTCCTAACTGTCCCTATTTCGTAGTCAGAGGTCACTTGGAAACCAGAGCAAACATGAGGATCACCCCCCCCCACGCACACACACCTTGAAAACAGCGGAGGGTTTATGGGCAACTTTCTTTGATAAAAAAAAAGATATACACCAGCATTTAAGAAAATTTTAGTTTTTGTTGGTATAGCAAAATATTAGGTGAACGAAAGATATCTGAACAAACGCTTCGCCCGTGACGTCACATCCGTCGGTGACGTTATATCTCTTTGGAAACCGCCCCCTTTCCAACCAAATGCCCCACCGGCCTTAAAGGGATGATGAAACGATATCGGGTTGGAATGTTCGTGAGTTTGCAGATGCGTACTCCTAGTCTGGCCCAAGTACACTCGAACAGACCGCCACTGATTCAGAAGCTTTTTTGTCGCGGTGAAATAGCGAGGATAAAAGAGGACTATTTCTTTCAGTCTTGCCTTCTCAAAGCTTGATGACGTAATTGTGCGCTCGAAACCAACCGCCTGACGACAGTCGAGCGCGGCTCATGGATTGGACATGAGAAGTGCCTGAGCACTCGACTTTGGCTCGTAGCAATCAATGCCGGGGCGGGCACTCTGGTGGTGACTCGTTCTCAACCATGCCTGGAGCTCAGCGCGCATTTTCTAGTGGGCGGTTACGCTAAACGTTGGCAGCAAAGGGTAGGCACCAGGTTACAGTGAACTAGAGGAGTGGTAGTGAGATCAGGCACCGGCGCGCGCCATGTATTGCTGTGAGGCGGCAAGCGTGGAAAGGTCAGGGATGTACGCAGCGGCGCTGCGGTACCATGGGCTGCAGGTAGTGATGCGAGGGCTCGAAATAAAAACCTAAAGTTTTGGAAAAAAAACTTTTTTTTTCTATTGTTTTCCCCCGACAAAGTATTCGAAAAACAACAACAAACGAAACCCAAGTTTCTCAAATATTAACACACCTATTAAGCACATTTCTGCAACGAACGCTAAAATTGATATCACTGAAGCCATCGAAAGCGAAAGTAATCATCGCGCACCTCTGAATTGAGTTTGTCGGCAGAGCAGGTGAAAACTTAATCACGCTATTCATTTCATTTCATTTCATTTATTTTTTCCCTCAAAGCGCCCGGAGGCATTACATGAGGGGGGGGGGAGAGACCAAAGAAAAAGTTCGCCGCAAAAACAGGAAAACACTAACATTGAAAACAGCACGCGACAGATCGCGCACACATACACAGCATACTATATACACAACAGCTACACACCAGAGAGCGTATAAAATTAAACTGACTTAAATAATTCTTCACATACACTCCAAAACTGTGCACAGTCCGAGATATCAACCACACTTTCAGGGAGGTCATTCCATTCATGGATAGCCAAGATCAAGGGCGACTCTGAAAAATGCTTAGTGCGACATAAGGGTAGCCTAATTTTATGACGGTGATCATGCCGAGGAAAAATCCTATGGGGCTGAAGTAAAAGTTGACTTTTTAGGTCAGCGTTGTAATAATACACACGATGAAGAAAAGTCAGTCGTGATACTTTGCGTCTATTACATAAAGGAACAAGGTCAGCTCTTGTTTTCAGTGCTGTCACACTCGACGTAAAGGAATAATCTCTAAAAATAAAACGTACGGCTCTATTCTGAACAGACTCTATTTTTTTAATTAAAGTAATCTTGCCATGGGTTCCAAATAATACTCGCATATTCTAGTTTTGAAAGAATAAAAGATTTGTAAGCTAACAATCGAACGTCACTTGGTGCTAAGAACAAGTTCCTCCTAAGGTACCCTAGAGATCGATTCGCTTTGCTCACAATATGATCAATATGCATTTTCCAGTCTAGATTATCCGTTAGAAATACTCCGAGGTATTTGTAATGAGTTACCTTATCAAGAATTGCACCATTAACTTTATAATCAAAGGCAGACTTAGACTTAATTGTAGCAAAAGTAAGAAGCTTGGTCTTTGTAATATTGATATCCATTTGCCATTTAACGCACCATAACGATAGCGAATCAAGGTCACGCTGGAGGGCCAGGCTATCTTCTTTCGTGACAATGCGCCTATATATTACGCAGTCGTCAGCGTATAGCCGAATTTTTGAACAAATTAAGTTAGGCTAGATCATTAATGTAAATTAAAAAGAGATGAGGGCCGAGGACGGAGCCTTGCGGGACACCGGATTTTACTGAGATACTTCGAGATGAGTCGTTATGGATCGAGACTGATTGAGTTCTTTCAGAAAGGAATTCTTTGATCCAGTTTACAAGAGACTGATGCAAATTAAGTGATTCAAGTTTACTTATCAAACGCTGGTGCGGGACCCGATCAAACGCTTTCGAAAAATCGATAAAGATAGCGTCGGTTTGCGTTCGTGAATGAATGTTGTCATAAATATCAGTGATAAATTCAAATAACTGAGTTTCACACGACTTCTCTTTACGGAAGCCGTGTTGGTTAGGAAAAAAGAAATTAATTTCTGTAAGGTAATTCACAATATGGCTGTATATCACATGTTCCAGAAGTTTACAGGGTATGCTAGTTAGGGAAATGGGACGGTAGTTATTGGCGGACGTAGCATCACCGGATTTAAAAATAGGGGTAACTTTTGCATGTTTCCAGTCCTTAGGTAAGTATCCTTGGTCCAGACTTTGTTGAAATAAAAGTTGCAGAAGAATACTTGAGACCGGCAGCGCGAGTTTGAGCAGTTTAGACGTAATTCCGTCACTACCTGGGCTAGTTGAATTGGAAAGGTTGAGGATAAGCTGCCTTATCCCATCAGAATCAACGGAGATGCGATCAAGGAAAGAATTATTATAAATGTTATCACAGGTAGGTAAAGGAAATGACTCATCAGTGAAAACCCCCCCAAGGAATTGATTAAAAGTAATCGCACTTTCTAGATCGGACAACGTATCCCCATGGATGTCAGAAAGACCGCTCGGGGCATTTTGACTTTTCGGAGGGCTAATGATTTTCCAAATTTTTTTAGGATTTGAACTTAGTAGTTGTCTAAGAGTGCCACCAAAGAAACGTTGTTTGGCATCTTCAACTGCCTGCTTACAGAGATTAGAATGGTTTAAATATTTGTCCCAAGAGGTCGTACTGTTATGCTTCTTTGCACTTGAAAAAAGTCGCTTTTTGGTGTTAAGGAGGCCTTTCAGATACCTCGAGAACCATGGCTTTTGTGTATTGGATGGTATTTTGATTTTAGGCACAAATAGATTCATAAGCTCTAAAAGCCTGTCCTTGATTAGAGTCCAGTTATCTTCTACTGACCTGAGACTGAAAGAATCCTGAAAATCGATAAGGAATGACTCGAGTGCCGAAGCAATCTCCGATAGGTTTGCCCTGGCATAATCAAAAATGACTTTATGTTCGCAACGCTTTTCGTGAACAGCAATGTTAGCGTCGATCACCACCATTCGGTGATCACTGATAGCGTCAACAGTATTTACAGATAGAATTAACTCCGGAATAGACGTAAAAAATAAATCAAGAATCGCATTTTCGCGCGTAGGCACCAACACAACCTGGTCAAGAGAACAAGATTTACAGATATCAATGAAGTCTCTACACTGCGAAGTACTTCTGCAACTACTCTCAGGCACACAATCAATCCAGTCAATCCTGGGATAGTTGAAATCCCCACCAAGAAATACAGGACACTGCGGGTAACGTAGTGTAACAAAATTCAAAATTTTATACAGTTCCTGGAGAAACACAGCTTGCGAGTCTGGAGACCTATAACAAACTCCAACTAAAATATGAGAAAATGCACACTTAACTCGGACAAAGCATACCTCAATATCGGTATCTAGGTCCACAACTACTGAGGAGAAACACTTTTGGATTGCAACAAGAACACCACCTCCCCTAGACAATGAACGATCTTTTCTATGGATGGTAAAATCACTGTGTATTAAAAGTTCTTCATTAGGTATATTACTAGATAGCCATGTTTCGGTTCCCAAAATGACGTGGGGACGGCATACTTCAATAGTGCTACTCAACTCATCTTGTTTTGACAACAAGCTTCTAAAATTAGCAACAAGGAAAGTTAACTGATTGACCTCACTTTCTGTGGTAGACCGTCATTCTCGTTCTTGAGAGATTGGAAGCTCAGGGTTGGAGGGAGCGTTTTGCAATTCAACCACCTGGTTCAAAGTGGAGTCGTAAAGAAACACTTTGTCGTCGATGAACAGTTTGTCGAAACCAAATCGAACTTTTTTCTGCGCATCACGATGCGGTTTTCCAAATTCTCTGAGTTTCCTACGAGCCTCCTGAATATGTGGCGAGAAATCTTCGTCAATCCATATTTTTAAGGATGGAACATTCCTTAAGGCCGGGGCCTTACTAAGCACTTCTTGTTTTTTCTTAAAACTTTGGAACTTAACAACAATCATACGGTGAAACCTCTCACGTTTCCTACCTATACGATGTGCCATTTCAATTTCACCCGGGTCAACGTTTAGGTAAGTTTTAACAAAGTCTATCACTATCTGTTCAGTACGATTCCAAGTCTCACCGTGTTCCTCCGGAATTCCTTTGAAGATAAGATTATTTCGTCGAGAGCGATTATCCAGAGCATCTACGTGCCGCGCTACCGCGTCAACATTATCACAGGTTAGAGATAATTTCCGTAAATTGCTTTCCAGTGAGCTTATATCCTGTTTCATTGAAATCACATCCTCCTGGCAGCTCGAGTGAGCGTCCACTTTTTTCAAGTTCCGTAACCCTTCCTCTTAGGCTCGAAATGCCGGCCTGAATAGCATTTAATTTGTCCGTATTTTCTTTCTGATAGCTTTCGGTATTCTGCAGAAGCCTGTCTAGGGTGGTCTGAAGCTTTTCGAGCTGCGTGGGATCGGTTTTAGGTCCAGGATTAGTCTCGACATCACCCGCAAGAATGAGTAGAGCGCACACGCACACTGTAGACGAATACCAGGCGGAACTTTGGCAGAGACAAGTTCAGGGTGGGTAACAACAATCGATGACGTCCTTTAGTGGAGCGAGATCGAAAAAAACGTCCGATGCGAGCACGATAGGCAGCAAGGCAGATGCCCATACTGACAAAGTAGACGTGCACGATACACTCGCGCTGGGATTTCCGGCCAGAGTAACACAGCTAAGTGAAAACGGTGCAGTGTTCTTACCTGCGAGACGAAACAGACGAGCGATAAGCTTTTCAGCCAAGAAGGCCGCAAATCCCAACGGAGTGCAGCTCAACCGCCCGTTTTATAGCGCCGACCAAAGCGAAGCTCGATGGTGTCGCCGCCGTGTAGCAGATTTCACGACGCAAGATGACGAAGTCCGAAACTTGAGCGGCGGTGAAACGATGGATGAAACCATGCAGGAGTGATAGCCGTCGTGCGCTGCTTTGCTGATCAAATCAGGTGGACGAAAAGCTGCGAGACGAAACAGACGAGCGATAA
>JAZHYW010037909.1:0-18226 GCA_037355805.1 Ixodes ricinus | reverse complement strand
TAAGCCACGATGGGCACACTAAGGGATTTTGGCGAAGCTCAGTCAGGACCACTGCAGCTCAATAGTATCATTCACACGACCGTAAAGGTACCTGCAGCTAAGGAACCTTTATTCTCTGCAGCCAATCAATTAACAATCTTCCGCGCGTGGCTTGTGCTCGCGACCCGAGAGCGCGGGCTGATTCGCCGATAGCTAAGGGACCTATGTTAAGAGTACGCTTTATGACGTATGTGCCACGGGGTACTAGGCGGATCAGCTTCCTTAGCCGAGGAGAGCTCGTTAGCTCGCTTGAAAACGTGCTCGGGCACACCAGCACCCCTGACCCGGCGATTTCCGAAAATGGTTCATTGTTGTTTAGCGACCCTACCGAGCGTTGGCGTCACAATCTTTCACTGACCGAACCACTCAGCACCGTAAAGGAGAAGGTGAAAAATCCGGATGACGTCACCAGAACTGCTAACTCCAACCATAACGTTTCCTTCAAAAACAACTTTAAAAAAAAAAGAAAAAAAAGAATTAAAAGAGAAAAGAAGCGGACAACAAGACAGACCGGCGCGGTCGTACGCAGGGGCTTGTTGAGAAATAGAGACGAGGAAGAGCGCGCGGACGGTGTGTGTTTGTGTGTGTGTGTGTGTGTGGGGGGGGGGGGAGGGGGGGGGCGGGCGCGGGGTCATGCGCAGGCACCGCAAGTCAGTGTTCCATAAACGGCCATCGGAACAGGACACGTCTCGGGTCCCTTCCTCTGAGAGCTATCACTTTGGACTTTTGTTGGCATTCGGAGATTGCGCTTTGCTCGTGCTTGTTTCCTGTCCTGTGTTTGGTCGCTTGCCTCCAAATCTGAAATTGGTCCAGCCTTGCCCATGGAGTCCGAGGACCCTTAGTTCGGTGGATTGTTCCGGCGATAAATACTTTCGAAGGTTGAAAAATGTATTTCAGATACTGAGTAAAATATAGTGAGATATGAAATTAAGATAGTGAAGCATATACTATAGACGAAATGGATTCGCAAGATACCGAAATACTACCAAAAGTATTTGGAATACAGTATCTTGAGTAGAGTATTTAAGATATACGCACAAGTCCGCATGAGACCCCGACCCGAAGGACTTTGCGCTCCACAATTTTCCTCAAAAACGCCGTTTTCGCGATGATCTGGTGTTTCTGATTAGCAAGCTGGCCGCGAAAGAGGTGTGGCTTACATTTTTCTTTTTTCGCTCGCATGCACTTAAAATAGTATCTTTAGATTTTCAAACAAAACTTTATTTTTTAAAAACGTGACAAGGGAAAAAGCTGTAAAAACAGCTTGACCTTCGAGCCACGTAAACCAGCAGTCGCGATGCAGGCACCAAAGAAATGATGCAAAAAATACAACATTACATGTGCACTACATATAAGAAAAACAAATTACAAAGAGAACCAGCGCTGTGCAAGATAAGTAGCATATTGATGCGATTTACGCAATAGTGAAAATATATACAGAAAGTTAAAACCTCACTGAAATAAACGAAGAAAACATCAACTCAACAGATTTTAGCGTTTATCGCGGACAACGGCTCGAAATAAACATTTGAAATAAATATTTCTCGTAAGATGCTCACCGATACATTGCTAAGTTCGACTCCATGGCTACTAAGCTTATTAACGGTAGTCGGCAAAGTATAAGTAAACTTCGCGGGCCGAACGTGTTTTTCAGTTCGCACGTCAACCCTCGAAGCATCAGAGCCCGGCGTTTCTTTTAGCTTTTTCAAGACAGAAAACATGCAAAACAAAAGCGTAAACGCATAAACAATTTTATATTATATTATATATATATATATATTTTATACATAAAAAAAAATTCTCAGTTTCCCACTGCCTTTTTGTGCAAGAAAGAGATGCGTAATCGTATGGTTCGTACGCATTCAATAAGGCGTTTTTTTGTTCTTTTTTCCCTGCAATGGGATCAGTAGAACAATTCCAGAAAAACGAGCAACGTTCACCCCCGCCACTCGCAGCCCGAACAAGCAGTTACGTGATCTGGAGCCGATTATATGCTGTCGATATTTATCATAGCCACGCACGGGGATTGGCAAGACACGGGTCACGCGTTGAGTTCCACACATTGTTAAGGTTCGGCTTTTCCCGTCACAACGCCAACAATACGATCCCCACAACTTCGTCATCAAGTTTTGCGAATGAGACTGAAAGGAAACAGCCTTTTTATCCTTGAAATTACGCGGCGACAAAGAAGCTGTGGTCAGTGGCGTTGCGCGCGAGTATATTTTTGTCACACGTGTGCCATTAAGCTTGCGTGAAATAAGAAACGTTCCTACCTAATATATTTGCACTGGCCGTTTACGATATATTCCTCATTACTCAATTTCACAGAATTCGCCTTTTTAGTTGTTTATGTTTCTTTTGGTGAAGGTAGACGTCCGTTCACCAACCTCCCCACATCCCTGCGCGCCAAGAAAGTGAGATGGAGCCTGGGGCCCGGGGGTTGTTTCTCGATGTCCCCCTCTGCTGGGTCGGCGCTTCCCGTTGGGGAGACGTCTTTCCTTGGCGGCTAACCGAAGGCCAGACCGGGGACAAGAGAGTGTGAGAAAGTGCGCTACGATCGAGCGGGTCACTCTGCAGTTGGCCCGAAGACTCGTTTGGAGGTGGGTGCTTTGGTGAATTTGACAGCAGAAATGATGGTAGCGACCATCAGTACGTGAGACGAAGGAAAGAGCTTGGAGGGCCGCAACTGGGGAATCCTGGCGTTGCTTCGGGTCAGGGCTGCCAACACGGAAAGTCAAAATTTCCCTAGCGGACGCCTTTAATTTCCTCGCTTGCCCAAATATTTACGTAGTACTAAATATCCATTGTTTTCTGCATAAATTTCATTTTTACTATGATAGATATACAGCCTTTAGGCCTCGCGTACGTCTCGGAAAACTGAATCTATCGGCCCAAAACCGTAGCCACGTCAAATCTGGGAGGGGAAGTACCGCGGGAGATTCAAACTGATGAATGAAACTCTATTTAAGCCCTAGATGTTGTGCACGTCATCAGAACATGGTACTGCTTTAATAACTTCATTAGCGCTTTTACGATAGTCAGTCCAAATAAAAAGTGTAACACAAGCAAGAATTCTCAAACTCGAACACACGGAACTCGACACACAGTAAGTACCATTTCGTGCACGGCACTTCACGAAATGTAATTAGTCATGGTAAGTCTGTATCTCCACACCTCGCAGTATTTCTTCTTGCACTGAAGCATTCTTTTTGAGAGAGTGCAGCGGCGTTGCCAGAAGCTTCGACCAAGATGGTTGCTTCCTCCATAGTTTTCACGGGGGCGATTAAAACTGATTTTGCCGAAAAAAGTGGTTTGAGCGCTCCTCAGTGTTTCCAGATGGTCGCACACCAAACCGCCAAACGGCTGAAGGGAATAACCCAAATGTTGTCAAAGCCGCTTAAATTCGATGATATCATGGGAAAAAAAAAAAAATCTTAATTGACATATAAAATTCCAGATATATACCGTGACCAAAATTTCCCTCAAACTAGCAAGATTTCCCTTATTCTCACATATACCTGAATATCACCTTAATCTGGAAAATTGCCCTCGGGTTGGCAGCCCTGCGTCGGGTCTTCAAGTGTGTGTGTGCTCGCGGGTGGGTGTTGCGCCGAGGAGAATCTCCGGAATTCACCCAAGCACGCATGAACTTCCCCGTTCCGAGGGGAGGTGTTGCAAGAAGCCGCGCGTCCCCTACCGTCGCCTGCACCCAGGTCTCGTTCATAGTGTCTCACTTTTCCGAGTGCATTTGTTTCGCACTTGTATGCAAACTGGTTTATGCACAATCAGACGGTAAATTTTCTTTTACTTTTATTTTAGTATTTTGTTGGCACTGTTTGTGCATGTGTAAACGCGAAGCGTATAAACGCCTGTGAGTTTTTTTTTTTTTTTTTTAGTTTTCATACTTTGGAGTAGCACCTTGGCACCGAAAAGATAGGCTTTTTTGTGTGTGTTTTAAGAACGTCCGCGCTCTAAAAAGACAAGCAGTGCGTATTTTTTTTTGTCTGAGTGCCGCGTTAAGTATTTGTTTGTTTTAGGTTTATAATAGACTCCGTATCGCTCATCGCTCCTGACAAAGAGTCTGTTAACCGGGAGGTGGACCTATCATCCGGTACAATCAAATATAAATTCGTTTCCTTAGAATTTGGCCTTCTTTTTTCTCGAATCTGCGACACTCAACCAGAATCAATTATGCCTCCATATGAAACTTTCAGTACTATGTGAACAGTGTTCCGTTCAAATAATGTCTGCTCGTCGTGGTTTGCGTTTCCGGTGCTCATGTATGAACATAATTTAAATCAGAAGTCGGAAATAAACCGAGGATTAGAATTATATTGACGGAAGTGATTACCGTCGACATAATTGTAACTCTTGGTTTTTTTCGACTTCCGACTTTATATCATGTTTATACATGATATAAATCATGATATAATTGCGTATTGCTCTTACGTACGCGATACGCAATAGTATAGCGTACGCTAAAATTACCTGCTCGGACCGAATTTAGTTGTGCGTTACGTTTTCGAGTGAACACCGCGCATGATCTTGGATAAATTTGCTAGAGCCGTAGATTTCCCGCGTGCTTATAGTGCAACCATGCTCCTTGAAAGAAATATTGAAAATGAAAACGTGTCCAGTCATTTTATTTCAAATTAAACCAAGCCGCAGCTGCCTCGCCGGGCGCGCTTTTCTGCGGGGTACAGAGGCTACGAGTACGAGTGCGTAGCCAAATTCGATCACGGAGCCTCCGTCAGTCGTCCCGTGGCAACGGCAGCTTTTATCAATGCTATCGCAGAATGAAATTTATGACCTACTGATGTCCAGTGCACAGCGAGAACTTCGGCGATTTCTTTGTAGAGTCGTTCGTCCGTCGGCGATGAACTGAGCGAATAGGCTTAGCGTTGAGCAGATCGCAGCGTTGACGCACATTCCGAGCGGCGAACATTCTCACTGTGCACTCCTTCAGCTGCACGGCAATCTGATTCGACCGCCGTAGGTCCTGAAAGAATTGCCGAGCGGAACACCGCACAATTTCACGTAACACAGAACTTCGAAAACACCACGTCGCCCTTGCTGCGCCAGTCCAGGTAACCGCCATTCTTGAAACTGGCGCTCTCAGTTGGGTCCGAGATCTCTCGAGATCGAGCGTCCCGCAGAGCCCGCTAGCCCGCCACGCAAAATCCCCAGCGTTGCGTGCGTACGCAATACGCTAGCCTCTTCTATTGCGTTCTAAGGCGCACGCGCGCACTTCCGACCCGCAATTTTATTGCGTACGCAAGTTTTAGCGTACGATCCACTACAAACTGTCTACCATTCTTGAACGGAACGCTGTCCACATAACAGTGAAAGTTTCATATAGAGGCCTAACTTTCTGAGCGAAGTGACAAACTGATAATTGAGTCAACAAACCAAGTCATTAATCTATCAATCTTATGAGCAGCAATATGTAACGTTAACTAGTTGGTTTATTAGTAAAGGAATTGCAATGTATAATTCATCATTTGTTTCGAGTACCGGCACAAGTCTGATTTCGGGAGTTCTTATGTATATTGATGCTGTGAGGAAGTCGATGATTGATCCAGCCTTGAATTTGCGTATTTATGTTGAACAAGACACATGCGCAATAATGAAAGCTACAAAGCTATTTATGGGCACACAGAAGAATGCAAGAAGTGCTCAAATATACCTAGAGATCCAGAGTGCAATAACTGGAAAGCACTCGCGGTAACCATTTTTTAGGCATATCTAAATATATTTTTATGTTTTTCTTTTTAAGGCCCGTTCACACTCTTGCAACCGAGTACGACCGAGAGGGACGAGACTTGTTAAAACCCCTTAAAATTTCTTAGGACGAGAAAACACACTGGCACGCTGGCGCCATCTATGCGGTGACCCTGGAACTGCATTTCACAAGAGCGAAGGTTTTCGGTATTTCCGAGGTCAAATGTGCATAATACCTATAAGAAAGGCTCGTTTATAACGTTGACAAAAGTTTTTCGAGCCAAGAAAGAAAGGATAATGCGCGAGAGAAATAGAAAATGTGCCGACCGCCAAGTTTACACTGTTACCAAATAGATGGCGCCAGTGTGTCCTCTCGTTCAGTCTCGTTCAAGAGGTTTCAAGGAACCCAGTTTTTGAGAGGTCGCAAGAGTGTGAACAGGCCTTTATATGCGCCAGGACAGCTGCAAGCTCATTCGACTGATGAGGACGAGCTCTGGTTTGCTCGCTGCGCTGGCGACAGTTGAAGAGAGGTCCGTTAACTTAGCAGACGTTGCACAAGTCGTCTGTTTATAAAGACCTCGTACTAGACATTTGATATTGAGCAAATTCCGTATTTTAAAACATCTTAGCAATAACCGTACGCGCAATATGGCTTTTCTAAAAGTCCCTGAAAATCCAAGTTTTTGCTTGATACTTAAAAAAAAAAAGCGCTATTTCAGAAGTTGCGAATACTGATAGCCTCGTCCCACTAGAGCGACAAACACCGGTTTTTGTCCGACGACACCACAAAGTTCCGTGTCGCCGATGCTGTCCCACTGCAACGACCAACACCAGCGACAATCGCCGACAAGCGCCGACAAACGATCGACGACGGACGAGTTCTTGTCTGTCGTTGGACTTGAAGCGCAGCAAGCAGTCCCACTGAGGAACATCTCTTGGAGACAAACGTATCGTCCTCGCCCGCTTATGCCTTCTGTTGCTCTCCCTTCCCACTCTTCTACTCCTTCCTCCCAGAACGAGAAGCTCTTGGCGGCCACTCCTCGTTCCCGGCCACGTAGTGCCAACACCACCTAGAGAGAAGGCCAGAGCAGGCCTCCGGTGACGTCACGGCAGCAGGCTGACGTGCGCCGCGCTATGAGCTGAGCTGAAGGCTTCGCGCGTAGCTTTTACGTCGTAGAAACGCGGGTTTTCGCACTATTTATTTTTTATGAGCTGACATGAGAGCTGTGAACGTCGAGTAATTGAAAGAACCAATTTTAGAACGCAGGAAAATTATTATAACCTACAATTATTGTAGTGAAATACAAGAAAGTGATATCTTGAGACAGATGTGTTCTTTTTTTAAGCGATAAACTGGGTGGTGTAATTATTTCTGAACGACATGGGAGTTGTATCAAAAAAGAATCCATATGAAATGGCAATAATCGAAGTAGTGGGACCAGATAAAATGAACTACAGTAACAATCGGATAAATGATGCAGAGACATTCATTTAATTTTATTCACCTCAAAGGCATCCGAAGACGCATTACATGAGGGGGATTAAAAAATAACAGACAAATAAGTAATTGAACATAAAAAATAGACACCAACAAAAAAAATCACACACACACACACACAAAAAGAAAACTCTTATTAGCATGTCATTGTTATGATGCAGTTTTACAAATCAAGGTTCAGTTACACAAATTGATGCACTTCTTTTTAAATGAAATGGGATATCTCTCAGTTACAATATGGTCAGGTAGTTTGCTCCAGTCAGTGGTGCAAAGTACTAAGGAAGAAAATAGGAAAGTGTAAGTATGGCACTGAAATGGTTCAATCTTGCAGGAATTATCTAATATGGATGATATAAAATTGGCAGCCCAGACCTAAGTAGATTGAAAATCGGAATCTGAGTAATATACATCTTGAAAAAAACGCAATCGGGCTATTTTTCGTCTTCTTTCTAGATTAGGAAGATTTATGCTAGCTTTTAAAGCGGAGACACTAGTTTCGGATGAATAATCACTGCATATAAATCTGGTTGCTTTGTTCTGAAAATTCGAGCCTCGACATTAGGTAACTTAGGTGTGGATTCCAAATTATGCTTGCATATTCTAATTTTGGGAGGATAAATGTTTTGTATGCGAGTAGTTTTGTTTCAATGGGAGCTAGATCCCTACTGAAAAATCTCATTTGTATGAGAAATTTCTGTGTCCAATAAACACATATGAATCATACAAGATATATAAGAACATATAAGAACCATGTAAGAAACTTGTAAGTATGGTTCTTATATATCTTTATGATTCATGTGTTTATTGGACACAAGAAATTTCTCATACAAATGGCTTTTTCACAAACCAAGTGTTTTTAGTGCGCTATTTGTTATTTGCTCAATCCATGATAATGAGTCTCTAAAATACACGCCCAAATACTTGTACGACAATGAGTGTTCTAGTGGTTGTGAAAGTAATGAGTACTGGGTTAGTGTTTTAGTGGAGGACTTAATTACGGACATCTGTTTGCACTTACGTGTGTTAATGTTCATCTGCCATAGGGAACACCATGATGATATTGTATCTAAATCGTCTTGGACAATATTGTGATCACTATAGGTGTATTAATTTTCCGGTAAATAACTCAAGCATCAGCGAAAAGTCTAATTGTCGATTTAATTGATGATTGTATGTCATTGATATATATTAGAAACAATAGAAACCCGAGTACACTACCCTTAGGGACACCTGATGCAACAGCAACGGGACCCAAATTGCCAGACAAGTATAAAAGTAATAACATTCTAAAATTGTGATGTGCTGGTTTGAAAAATGTATTGCACATAGTTTGAAAAATGTATTGCACATATTTTGACAAACTTTTCTTAGACCTGTGATAAATCTGTATAGGTTCAGCAATTCAATGCACTCTGCCTGTTCAAATATAGTACTTGTTTTGCAGCAAGCAACCTATCTGGTTACTACATCGAAAAAACACCTGTGACCTATTTCTTGGCAATGTCATAATGTGAAAACTTTATCTTTGCAAAAAAAGTACCGTAGTACCCGAGCGTTGCCCCATACACTGATGTACTTCGACAGTACCGAGTCTATGAAACGACACAGTTAGGGCGGCCAGAAACAAGTTTTGTACACAAACAGAAGTGGGCATGGGAGCTTCATATTCAAAGTTGCTTGCATTTACAATACAGAAGAGAGTCGTAAATAAGAAATTGGTCACCTTTGAACACTGCGAAACGAGCCTCCTGGTATCCGTAAGTTCTGAAAATATCCGTCTTGAAAAACATTTATACACATGCATCTTGGATGCTGTAGATTTTGTGACACCGAGACACACAATATCTGTGCAGCATGTCGGCATTTACGCTGTAGCACCACAAGATACCCAAGAGACTGCTGCAAGGACACTGACTATCTGCACACACACACACACACACAGATTCACCGACTTCAGAGAGCAGTTGCCTTTGCATGAGGATGAAGTGCAAGCACGTTGCTGGCCGGACAGGAACTGATTTGTTTAGCCTTGACCCCTTAGCTTTTTTTTTTTAGATTTTGCACTGGCACTTATAATATTGTTGTCATCTTGCAACAAAGGTTTCTCAGTTGAATGTTTTCACTGCAGTCCAACACATGCTTCAGCTCGAACTCACAATGGGTTCACCATCACTGGCGTCAGACATACTCTTCCTTGGTCCGAGTTCGCTTCATGACATCCGTGACGGTTGGCAGCGAGTGTCTTTGATTGCAGAGTTTCAGCTTTCCATTTCTTTTGTTTGGCATTCTTGGCATTAATGCGAAAATTCATCTTGCTGCAAACATGTCACAAGAAAATGCTTGTGCATTTTCTCGTGACAACAACACGTGTTTTAAAATGAGCTCACTCGTATGTTAATTTTCACAGGCGTCGAAGTCGGAAGTCTTCTTTTGGCGAGTAGTTCCATTATGAGATATGTAACAAGTCGGCACTGGCTGGGCATCACCAATTGGTGAACAACATAGTCGTGTTCTACAGCATTTACACCAGGAAAAACAAGCCCTTCTATAACCGAGTTTCATTGCGAGAGCACAGTCTTCCTGTGCGAGCAAACTGTAGCCAACTTGTTTCGTGCTGTCGATGCGGCCTTGCATTTTTCGCCCCTTAGGTTTTTCAAGGTGGTGTAGACTGCACGGCTGGCCACATAGCCCAGGGCCGGGAGGCTGTGTCTTATTTTTTACAGCCAAGGGCCACATTGCAGGTATACCACATTGCAGGTAGGGCGTCAAGCATCCGCTCGCTTGGGAAGATCTTTCTAGTTTCCATCCTTGCTAGCTGTAGTGATCGTTGACAGCGCGCTCCTCAGCAGTATTTTGTTTTCATCTTCGTAAATGTGCCTTGTAAACACGTGATATTAGAAGCAAGCCAGTTGCCTATACATTCCAAAGCGTTCTTCAAGCTGTCAGTTTTCAGCTTGTCCCATGGAAGCCGTACAGTAGCCCGAGTTCATCAAAGCAGTATCCGGGATGTGTATTTGACCGCTTCTGCAGGAAATAGAACGAAAAAGGAGGAAATCATATTAATCCAAAGAAAGGTAATATAATCGAAAATGGTTATAAAAATACAAAAAAGAGAAAAAAGAATGCTCTCCTTTAAAGTGCAGCTGAAGTGGTTCGGTATTTGAGAGAAAACACTGGCAGTGTTTCGAATCTGGTATTTTGGATCACAAACATCAAAATTATTCTTGAATTTGATGTGCCGAATGCGCTATATAATAATAATAATAATAATAATAAATAATAATAATAATGCTTATAATAACCAACAATAATAATAATAATACTGATGCAGAATAATAATAATAATAATAATAATAATAATAATAATAATAATATGCTCCATAGAGCTTCCTGGTGTGTGGTGGGATTCCTTGGGGAGCCTGAAGGGGCTCCAGCTAAATTGTTAGTATATGGCTCTGGTGTATGGATAAGTAAACTGGTCAATGAACCATATTCCGGCTTGCGTGCACTCCAAACTACAGCTCAAAGACCCGCTAAAATATAGGTCTAACTAGTTAGTTGTAGCGGATCATTTCTGCGCTCCGATGAGGATACGCAGAAACGACACAATGTACTTTTTTTTTTAATTGATGTGTTTGTTGCAATTGCGATAACCTATCACTTGCATACCTTGCGAAAACATTCCAACCTGAACTCATAAATCAAGTCATTTTTATTTAGTTCTGCACCTACAAGTAGCGCCAGCATTTGAATATGTTGCTTCCAGGCCACAACCAAATCACTCCCAAGTATGCATTCAGCGAAAAGTAAAAACAAGAAACGAAACCACGATCATAAAAATTGAAAAGTTCTCACCCTGCCATGCCGTGCCGTCAAGGAGCGAGATCTTCCCATCGATTCGCTGTATAGTCCACGCTTTCGTAGTCATCCTTGCAGAAACTCAAATATGGACACTTTCACATTCAGTTTTCCGTCAAAGCGCGGATAAACGTCTGTACGGAATGACAGCACCGACAATCGTAAAGCAACGTTCACACACGACGCTGACGAGGCCGCGGTTGTCTTGTATTCCAAAATGTGCTCGATCTCACTCGAGAGTTGAACTTCCGACCCTCGGCGTCCAAAAACCTACTCGCTTCTAGAGTTGTTCTAGTTGATTCCTCCAGCCTCATTGTCACGTGAGCCAACCCGCAGGAGTAGCTAAAAAAGCCGTCGAAGAAAGGAACGCGACGGACGACCGTTAGGGAGAAGAAGAAGAAAAAAAAAAACGCGACGCCGTGGCGCCTTTTTTTTTTGTTTGCGCCGCGTCAAGCGTAGAGGGAGAGGGAAAGTAAAAGAGAACGTGCATTGCAAAGAAGCCAACTGTCAAGGGGAGCCTTGCGGAGAAGCGCACTACCAGTTCAGCCTACTCATGCCGACGCTCCTTGAAGGGAGAGAGGGAAGCGCTGCGGCTTTAGATCTAGGTGGTGTTGGTAGTGGTCGCGGGCGCGGCTTGCTGGCTGGCGGCGGGCGGTCGTGTTGCGAAAGGAAATTCGCTGTGGCTGGTTTTGCCTCGCGAAAACTTGGTGCGTGAGGTGGTGCTTCAAGACGCCGAAGTCTACGCCCCTGCATCAGGATGGATACACCCATGTGCGAGGACTGATCAAAGTAAGACCGCTCACCACGAAGTAGGACACGACGTTCCGCGGCAAGCCATTCCGGCAGACGAGAGGCTTGTCATCACGTTTTGTGATAATCGAGATGCCGTATTGTCCACCAAAAAACGCCTGCCCTCGATCATTCGAATATGAAGTTATAAACATCCTCAAAATCGGCGTTAAATTCCGTGGCGCTCACTCCAGAACGCCTCGAACGGCCTAAAAAAGGAACTGATTCGGGCATTATAGTTCGGAAAAGGTTTGGTGTCGATTGTCACGACTGTTTCCGGAAAGTCGCCAACGGCAAATGAAGAGAAGCGGAAAGCTTTAATCAAGAAATAAAGTAATCGTCTCCACTTCCACCGTAAGTTTGTCGGCGCGTTTTACGCACAAAGAGCAAAACACGAAAACCGCGTCGCCAGACTCTGTTTGTCAGTGTATTTTGAAGTGTTTTGTTGACAACTCCAGTCGCACGAGTAAACAAGTTTCCTTGCCCCCGAGTTCTGCGTCGTGTCCGCCAGGCGGGACGGAGCGGACTCCGACAAACAGGCTGTCTGTCGCTCGTTGTCACGTGTCGCTGTCGTTTGTTGCTGTCTGTCGCTCTAGTGGGACGCGGCTATGAAAGCCCTGGAACTGGCGCTCTAGACAGCGGCCCCTGCTCCACCAAGCGAATACAGAGATCACGCCTACAAAGACATTTGGAACGTCTGACTTGCCTCAAGCAAAGCTTTGCGAGAACCAATCGGTGCAATGTTTGGAGGGGACCCTGTAAAATGACAAGGCTGTTTCTGGACCTAAAAGATAGACTGCGCAGTGACACTGAGGCATGACCTAGGCACGTGAAACGTCGCGCTCAATGTCGCTGAGCAGTCTGTCTTTACAGGTCCAAACATATTTACAGCCAACTCATTCGCCAAGCCCCATCCTTAGATTGGCAGCAATTGGTTCCCTCAAATGCTTTACGGGAAAGTAGACGACTAGATTTTTTTTCGGTGTGTATTAGGGCGTTAGTCGAACACCAAGAGAATTAAGAACATCCCTGTTCTTATAGGGTTTACGTGACTCCCATTGCGTTAAAGGGTGCACAACTGGATTGGGAAATCGCGACAGTCCCTGGGAGCCGTAAAGGGCGCTGTGCACCACCCCATATTGTGCGGAGTCATGTGAACTCTAGAGAATTGAAAAGGGCGTTAAACAGCACCCATTAGAAAAAGACGAGTGAAAACGTGGGAGTTATAAATGGAGTCAAGCAACACTCCTAATTAGGGGAATCACTCGATGTCCTAGGCGTAACATAGGGGGTCCAACAGCACCCTTCGTAGGGGGTGTCAGGTGAGTCCGGGGACTCGAATGATGTGCTAGATGACCGCCATAAATGGGGAGTAGTTGAAGTCCCTAATTTATTGGGATCACATGACTCCCCAAGGACCTCTACATTGGACATCGGCTGGCTCCCCCAAATGGGGGAGTGTATGAACGAGTTATGGGAAACCCGGAAAGATTCCACAAGATTGGAAACACCTCCAGTGTGGCGCCTATACTCAAGCCAAAGAAAGACAATAGACCCGTACTGAAATTGCTCTTGGCAACAATGAGCCGCTGCCTTGAGGGCGCTCTGAAAACTGCTACTGACCATTATGATCGGGCAAGGCCATTATATGTAATTATATGTGGTATGCGCCCGCGATTCCCGATTCGCGTCCCGTCCCGATTCGCTCTCGCGGAGGATGCGATTCGCTGTCACGAGGATACAATATCTGTATCCTCGCGGAGCTTCCAAAGCGCAGCGGTTTCATCGCGTGATAGATTGTGGCGTTGCCTTCGCGGATGTTTTCAAAAGATGCATATCGCTTTAAGTCGTACACCTTCCCGGACGCTGGGGTCTAGGCGCGCAATGCCGCTTTCCACCGCGGCAACCATTTTTGGCAGAGGGAGCCGTATCGCGGTCATGTTGAAGCATTGACCTTTTGCCAAGACTTTAATCTCGCAGGGGGAGAGTCAAGAGACATGATGGTGTCTTTCGACGTTGTGTCACTCTTTACCAGCGTGCCAGTTTTCTTAGCAGTTGCTGCAGCCAGAGAGGTCCTCGAGAAAGACGAAACATTGGGCTCAGAGAACCAGCCTCAGTGTGGATGAAATATACCACGCTTCTCGAGTTCTGCCTTGGCAGTACATACTTTAGTTTCAAGGGTGAGCTCTTCAAACAAGTCAGCGGGACGGCAATGGGCTTCTCTATTTCTGTCACGATGGCAAACCTCACAATGGAAGCGGTTGAACAGAGGGCCCTGAGCAGTTTCTCCAACAGGCCAAGAGAGTTTATGCGCTATGTAGATGATTGTTTTTGCATCGTGAAGAAATCAGAGGTGAACCATTTCTTGGCACACCTGAACTCCATAGAACCGGCCATCCAGTTCACTGTAAAATACCAAAAAGATTGAGTTCTGCCGTTCCTCGATGCTCTCATGAAAAGGCAAGGAGACAAGCTGAGATTCACGGTATACAGGAAACCAAGACACACCGGACGCTACCTTGATATTGACTCGAACCACCCAGTGAGTCACAAGGCGTCAGTGGTCTCTACTTCTCGTGTCCAGAGCAATAACCGTCTGCTCTTTGGAAAAAGATAGAAGAAAGGAGAAACAGACCATCCTTGCTGACCTCCAAAGAAACGGCTAACAAGGAGTTTCGTTCAACGCGTCGCCCGTCGACAGTGTTGCACGCGCATTAACCATGAATCGCCAGGTGACCCACAGCCGCGCCCCATAGCGCGCATCAGCGTCCCCTATGTAAAAGGGACGAGCGAGACACTAGCGCGCGTGCTCTGTAAAGAAGGGATTCAAGTGGCGCGCAAGCCACCCAACCAACCACGTATATCCGTCGGACGTCCGAACAAGAGCCAAATATCCATTGCCAAAGAAGGATGTCCGTCGGATGTACACTGGACATCCGTTTCCGTATGTCCAAAGTCGGACGTATAGTGGACGTCCTGTGGATATACAGAAATGGATGTCCGAGGGCTGTCCAACTGTGGATGTTCGAACATATCCCAGCAGGTGTTGGGAAAACATCCAAAAACAGTTACTTAAACCCTAGTAGCACGGAATGTTGCCGCAACATTACTGGAATGTGACTGATGTGGCGCAATGTTACGCCACATAAAATAAGGTAACTACAACGTTACATTTTGAGAACATCATGAAAAAATATTGACACAATGTTGCCAAAAATATCATGCAACGTTACGCAACTTTTGCTGATGATGCTTTAACGTTGCTGAGGAAATGTGAGGGCAACATAATTAGGTACCAGGCATAACGTTAGAAAAACATTTCTTGTTCGCTCTCTCGCGGGTGACAAAAACAAACGAACAGGAACCAAAATTCTTAATGTTTTTAAAAACAATAAAAGTTTTGCTGAAAAATTCTAAAGTAAAAGTAGCTGTTTTTTAAATTTTATATATGATATAATCTCTTATATTGAAGCATGCGGCGGCCGAGCGTTCCTGCTGAACTTCTTTGGCAGCCTAATGGCCACAGCCATCGCCAATGACCGTTCGTTGTCGTTTCCCGCTTTTTCGAGTTCGCCTCGGCTTCTTTGTCCCGCCTTCGCAATCTCTGTGCCGTTGCATCGGCTGCCTGGCACCTTGTTTTCTACACCGATGGCTCAAGCCTTCATGGAAAATGACGGTGATGGTGAGTGCTTTCTTTCCTCGTGTGATTTACAATACTTCTAAAAAAACAGCTTCGCGCCCTTCCTAGTCTTTTGCTTTAGAGGTACAAGGCAAATTGCGTGTGCTTTCTCCGGCGCCAGCACTGGAGGCATGATAGATGAGAGTCCTGCCTTTGTTTTCCAGTATGAAGAGGGTGAAATGCTCTCTGAGTGATGTGAGCAGCCGTCAAAAGCGAAGAATAGCTGAAGCCGTCCTCAACGAGCTGGAAGATGACAGCAGCGACAGCAGTTGCTTATTGAACGTGTTGGTGGCCGCGAAGCGAGAAGACACAGCTTCCCTCTTGGTCGATTCCTGAAGAGGAAAGTGGTCAACATTCGTTGTTGTTTGACACATTATCTTCAGCTGATTCATCCGTTCAAGCCGGGCACACAGATGGTAGTGCTGTGAATAGTGTTGGTTCCTCGGGTTACAACACTGCCGAATCGAGATCTCTGAAGCGGATTTGAGGTACCGAGGGACAAACGGGACTAGGGAGCCTTCATGTGCGCTTTGCTAGGGTGATGCCACCCTTTGGAATACCTCTCGCCGACAAACCAGCAGCCATTTTGGTTCTCGGCGATAATCCGTGGGGCTTATAACCCTCCCGGAAACAAGCACCTTATCTCACAAGTTCGGAGCAGCGCTGTGGAACCCACGGAGGAAGGATTAGCGTTTTCTTCCTCGGACGGGAGGACCGATGGACACAAAGGCGCACGGGAGGAACAAAATGGCGGTGGAAGAGGGTGTGGGAAAGGAAAACAGGCAGTTGGCATCACTTCTATGCGAAGCGCACATGAAGGCACTCTAAACGGGACGAGTGTCCCCAGTCAGGGAATTGCTTCCGGCGCCGAGCTGTTGTCTCTCAGAGAGCGGTCTGCGAAAGTGGGCAGTCAGCACCAAGGTCTCACACATGAATTTTCTCCTGAAGATCCTTACACCACCCTGAGTTGCCTGCGGATTCCAGAACGTTGTGGAAGACCCCGCGACAAACTGAGTCAGTGTCAATGAGGGGTGGTGATTACCACTATAGTGGTATATGTAGGGCACTGTACTGAACATTGGCAAATTGGATAACTGCGTCCAGTTGAAGAATGGTCAGATTGTGTTGATTACTAACTTGTTGCAGTCACTTTCAGGAATCAGCATCTGCAGGCACTATTTCACCACCCTGGCAGACTTGTATTTGCGTCCCTTACCATCCTCGCAGTTAATTTTTGCTGCAAAAGGTCTTTCCCGAGATTTGGCAGTGTGGGGTGTAGATTGACACTCAACACAAGTCCGTGTGCCTGCCAAATGGAGTGAACTGCTTTGCTATTTTTCCACTTCTACACAGGTGCAATGGTAGCACTCTTCTCTGAAGCGAAATGCTGGAAGTGGTAGAGTATTAATTCTAAATGGGTTGTGTATCCTAGCAGTCGAACAGTAGCACATGAAAGAGTGGTATTGTTCACACAGCAGAGCCGCTAATATATGGTTTACTAATTCGGTTTCCTCATTTGTCTTCTGCCCGTCTTTTCAGGAGTCCAGAAATACAGCATTGTTTATTTTCCTGAGCGAGGCGAGGTATCTGTTGTTCCTTCTGAGCGGGTCAGAGAAAATGAAGTCATGTGGCCGCCGCACAAAAGCACAACGAAGATCACGGCTGCGTTTAAAGACAGAAAAAACCGTCACCATGTGACTGGAAGCGGTACAAGTGTAGAGTGATTATGACATGTGGTAAGCACCTTTTGGAATGTTATGCCAGACCTCAGATGGAACTGTTGGCAGTAGTTTCGATAGCTCTAAAACGCTTATTTTTGTTTTCCATGAGGACATAAATGCCCTGCATACTGTGTACAGTCGGGGGAAAATGAAATGCGAGCAGCAAGATCCACTTGCGGTTCCTGTGGCTCCAAGTGGGCAGTTTCTCTCATATTTCTAACACAACATTAGTTCAAGTTTAGCCGTTACATGATTATAAAGCTGATCATTGACTTTCATCTTCATCATATATGTGTGACCTGGAAGGTTTCGTATGTACTGAGTGCCACTTGGAAGTTAGCCGTCCAGTCTGCCGCTGAAAGCTACAGGTACGTTGACGGTGTATACGTGAAAATTGCCTGCACTCATCTGCCGTTGTCAACTTGTTTTCTTAGGCTGCACGGTGCAGAGGAATTTTCCCATGCCTGGGTCAAGCACCATCCAGTCTGCCGTTGAAAGCTACAGGTACGTTGATGGTGTGCATGAAAATGACCCGCACTCATGCCTTTGTCAGCTTGTTTTCTTAGGGCTGCACGGTGCAGAGGGATTTCCTCACGCCTGGGTCAAGCACATCCAGTCTGCCGCTGTGAGCTACAGGTACGTTGACGGTTTGCGTGAAAATAGCCCGCACTCATGCCTTGTTCGACTTGTTTTCTTAGGGCTGCACAGTTAAGAGGGATTTCCCCACGCCTCGGTCAAGCACCATCCAGTCTGCCGCTGTAAGCTACAGGTGCGTTGACGTTGTACGTGACAATTGCCCGCACTCATGCCTTTGTCAACTTGTTTTCTTAGAGCCGCACGGTGCTGAGGGACGTCCCCATGCCTGAATTTTGCACCGTATGTTCATAACACACTTAAACGTACCTGTAGATGACAGGGCAT
>JAZHYW010037908.1:0-13163 GCA_037355805.1 Ixodes ricinus | reverse complement strand
TGTTACGGGAGTGGTTGACACCGTTCAAAAAACACTGCCAATGCAGTTTGTTTTTCAGCTATTCTTTCGTGTACACCACTTTTTGTTCAGCCATTAGCAGTAATATCGTAGCACTGGGTCCGACTGTCTTGAGATTCCATCTTTGCTTTCTCTAGCTGTTTTAGGATGGTCCCTATGAAGCTCTCAACACCTTTTCTTTTATGTGGATAAAGCCCGGGCACGACTACAGGATTGACAGTCTACTCAATGTCAAGCTCCACAAACCAGGTAAGCTCTGCCATATTTTTATATTATGTGAAGAAATGTGTAAACACACCACTGTGCGTGATTACAAAAAGAATAGAAGAAAATTAAAAGTAAAACTCAGACCTTCGCAGGCCTTTACGGAGACGTAGAAAAGCGGTTGCAATCAGCCCCCCTCCCCCCCCCTTTTTTTCGGCAGCAGACATCGCCAGCAATGGTCTTAATTGTTTTTGGCCTTCCACAGTTATGTATTTCTGCCATCTTCGCACTATATTTTTTTATTTGCAAGGTTTTTAAAACAACGCTCCCTCGCAGCCTCCGCAGTCGCCCTGCCGCGTTGCGGCAGCAGCAAACAAATCAAAGCAGCGCCACAAAAAAAGAGGTTTGATTTGAAGGTAGAAAACGTTAGGGAAAGACGTCGGAAAGCCTTATTGCACTTTGGCATACATCCATTTGACACCCAAGCGCCCGCCGTACTTCGGCATGGGGAGAGCGGTCTGAACTGGGAGCAAACAGAGGATTCCGGCTCGCGGTGTCAGCTAAGGCGTCTAATCCTGACTCGGGGCTTCACTCCATAACGGCCGCCCCGGGAGGAACTGCCTGAAAAATATTTTTTTTTCCCTAACGAAAACATATGTATAGGCAGTCTATAGAAAATCTTATTCACATCTTAATGACCACTTCAAGCTTCCTCTGCAGTCACGTCGTATCCAAACACGTTGCACTACCTTTTTTATAGACTCATTCAGCCAAAGTTATAGATCTGCGCGGGCTCGGGCTAGCTCGTAAGCCAGAGCGCGACCCAGACAGTCAGGTGGGGCTCGGGTCAGTGTGTGGAAGGCACCGTTGGGCCCTTCCAAGCATTGTTTTATCGGATGCAGCGGACTTCGGCGCTGCACCTGTATCGTTTTCCTGCAGAGCTTTATCCACCCCGTATTGATTGGGATACACCACTTTTGTCTATCGTTGCTGAATCGAGAAGCCCTAATATATCTAGCCACTCTCCCAACCCCTAGTACAAATAGCAAACTTGCCCCACTGGTGGCGATTAACTTTTAGATCTGGTTTTCTTAAATAACCAGCTGCTTAGTAAAATATATGGCTTTTAAGCATGTAGCGTAGGTATGTTATGATCACAAAATGGGTACTCGTGTCAATTTTTCTGGACCAAGAGAGCAGAAGTTCACGCGTTCATTGTTAACGGTTCCAGATTGTATTCTTGATATTTCGCAGGTTGTCTTTTGATACGTTCGAGCAATTGTCTGCGGGATATGGTTCAAACATCGAAGCGTTGTGGTACTGATTTACAAGAATAATTGTAAACAGATATATATTGAAATATGTGCCTCACCGAAAAAAGGACTGCTGAACATAATCCATTGGATTAGTGGAGATATTTTGCATTTTAAAGGTAGAATAGCTCAGAGTGGGACAGAGTTCTAAACAGAGTAGGGCCTAATCATGTCGTGAGGCTCCTTTCAAATGTTAGAATCCAAAGCAAAACTAACACCTACATCGCTCCATTCTTTTATGAAAAGTGCGCCACAAAAGTTCTTGCGCCATCGCTTCGCCCAAGGATAAATCAACTACAGAAAGCAGCATGTGAGTTCAATTAATTGTTTTTATATCGCTCTTCACTAATGATGACGGCGTAGTCCCAAGCCTACAACTTACCGAGAAGGAAACTATGAGGAGAATTTTAAACTTGCTCTTAAACAAACTAGACAATAAGAGAGTTCTGCACGGACCGGATATGATACCGAATACTTTTTGAAACCGATAGTCAGGATGGGTGCGAAATATTATATATTCTCTTCAATATCTTCCTTGAGCTCGCAGTTTACCAGAGGATTGGAGAACAGCAAAAATAGTTCCGATACATAAGGACGGTGATTGGAATATGGTGTCGAATTTCAGGCCTTTTCTTTAACTAGTACAACATGTAAATCGTTAGAGCACATTATCTTTGCGCAAATATTATGTCACATAGAGATATATAATCTCATTTATAAAATCAACACTATTTAGGAAGTCATTGTTGACCTGCAGTCCTGTACACGTTACTAAAAAAGAAGTAATCGATTACAATTACTATTACTCTTGGCTCAAAAGTATTCGATTAGATTACTTGATTACTCTACAGCAAAAGTAATTGGACATTACTTTAAGAAGTAACGATTACTTTATTGTGTGAAGACTTACACTTTTTAGCGCTCATAACAATGAACTACTTCCAACCTATATTTCACATTTTCACATATATTGAAGAAGAAAAAAAGGGTTCCCTCTTCGTAGTTGTTGCACCTTCTTGGAATGTCTGGTTCCAAATAAAAGGTATTTTGTTTTCTTGCTTGTATATTTTCTTGTACTGGCAACACAAAGAGGCCACTTACTCACTTTCGCACCCACGCCCTTCTTAAGATATTATTCACATGTGGATGAACTCGCATGTTATACAAAAGAGCAGCAGCTCCAGGATTTGTAACAGATCGTACGTGAGTATCCATTAGCGCAGTGGTTCTCGAATGGGGTCCGCAGACCCTCTGGGGTCCGCAGGCCTACCTCATTAGTCAAGCCCGGCAATAAAGTCGTCTTTTGACAGATCGAGAAAAAAATTCAATTTTCGGGATAGTTTTCTTGTGTGTATGTCAATCAGAAAAGTCAACTTCACACTAGCGTAGCTATAATCATATTTTGTATCATTATTATATTTAACCTATACGTTTTCTCCTCTCACCACGAACTGGGCCCTCCATCACCTCGCCGATCCACAAAGGGTCCGCGAAACGCCGATGGTTGAGAACCACTGCATTAGCGGCAGATATCGCCCCGACCACTTCTCAACTCGAAACCTTGCTTGTCTCAAAGACCACGTAGGGGCAATACGGGATTTTGAAGTGTATTTGAACTGGCTTTGTTATATTTTGCACCCGCTTAGATATTCTTGGCTTCTGGTTCTCATACGGGCTGCCAGTAGGTACCATAAGCAGGATTTTTTAATGTTTGTGTGTTTGAGGGCTAGTTTGAACGAAGGACTTACAAAGCTACATTCTGCTCCCTCAAACTTCGCCCTGAATGGCCTTTGTCACGCACTTGGGCTTCCTGGGGGCTGCCCAATCCCAGCTCGAAACAAAACGGACATTCCACAGAAACTGTACATGCAAAGGGGTTGACATCGTTTCCTACAGCTCCCTTAAATCTTTCTTTTTCCCTTCGAAAAATATGCACACTTTATTTATGTCATTTAAAAAAAAAAAGGTGTGAGGGGGGGGTGGGGGGGGGGGGTGCCGTGGAAAATTTGTAACGGTTAGAAGTAATTTTTATTACTTCGTAAAGTAATCAGATTACTCTCGTGATTATACTGCCCAATAAAGTAATCAACTGATTACAAAATTAGTCCAAAGTTATCGATTACAAGAAATTTGATTACTTGTACTGCGTGCGGTACAAGTCTGACCTCCCAACCCAGCTCACTGCATTTGCCATGACTTAGCTGAAACAATTATTGAAAGGGGACAGACTGACGTTATTTACTTAGACTTTTGAAATGCGTTTGACAGAGCATCCCATTCAACATTGCTGGCAAAGCCTTCAACATACTCAAAAACTCACAAATTTTAAATTGGATAACTGCTTATTTAACCGCCAACACGTTCACTATAATGAAATTGATTCTGATAAACTACCCGTTACTTCGGGAGTACCCCAGGGCTCCGTGCTTGGGCCACTTTTTGTTTTTGGTTTTCCTTAATGACATTTCATTTAACAAAAATTACCCACTTACAATGTACGCAGATAACTTGTATTATATATTACAAAATAAGGAACCACGACGACAACCTTAAACCACAGGCAGCTTTGAGGCAATATGAATTGGTGTAAAACGTGGCAAATTAAGCTAAATTATGATAAGACAGTCGTCATAACAGTCTCGTGTAAAAGAGCAGATCCATTTTAATTACTTACTTGAAGGGCAACCTCTCAGACGAGTGGAGCAATACAAATATGTTAGGACTTGTTTTTAATACTAAACTCAACTGGAACCAGCACTTGGAAGTGAGTGTTAATAAAGCGAGGGGCACTTTATTCGTGTTGAGAAGGTAATTAAAATTTGCTGATTCAGATACTAAACCTATTGCCTATCAAAGTTTTGTTACACCTGTGTTAGAATACACCAGCTCAGTGTGGCACCATCACATCGCAAACTGGTATTCTCAGGCTTGAAGGTATTCAGGAACTAGCTGCTCGCTTTACTTTTAATACTTATCATACAGAAACTTCACCTACAGAACTGCTTCTCAGGGCGCAACTTCAGCCATCGCAAACAAGAGCAAAAAATTGATAGATTAAATGTACTGTATAATATTCTTAACGGCACTATTCAAATCGAAAGCTCTAGCTACTTAGAACCATTATCGACAGGGTCCCGACGCCTAAACCATACTAGAGCGTTGAAACAATACAGGTTTAAGAATGACTGTTTTAGA
Organism: Ixodes ricinus; assembly: GCA_037355805.1. NCBI lineage: Eukaryota > Metazoa > Arthropoda > Arachnida > Ixodida > Ixodidae > Ixodes > Ixodes ricinus. The sequence goes on along the minus strand of JAZHYW010037908.1, from coordinate 8,433 downwards.
TATTCTTTCTTTCCTCGCGCAATTCAAGATTGGAATGAGCTACCAAGCGATATTGTTATCCTAACACCTGTTGAAAATTTCATTACTGCTGTGGAAAGTTTACTTACCTGAGTTTTTCCTTTTTCTGTTTCTATTTATGACTTTACCCCCCTCTTTGTCGCTTGGTGTACCCACTCCTACTAAGGCTCCTTGAGTGGAGCCAGTAGTATCTTCCAATAAATAAATAAATAAATAACGGACTGCGTTGGGTTCGGGTCGCTGCCTATTTTGGAAGCATCGTGACTCGACGGACCGACCTTGCCAATATTTCGGAGAGATATTAGAGCGCAGCTCAATTAGGCGACGGTTTCCGGCTTGAGCGGCGTCGCCGTCACCATCGCCGTCGGCGTAACCGCGCGTTGCGATTATGGGACCTTTTCCATAATGACGTCACACGTGACGCCAATCATCCCGGGAAAATGTTTCGCTACATTTAGCGGGACAAATGTTTTGCTAAATTTAGCGGGAATGTTTCTACCGCTAAATTTAGAGACAAAATTTCTCGCTAAATTAGCTTGAAAATGTACCCGCGTGACGTCACGTAGGATGTCAAGAAAGTGAAGTTTGCCCACTAAACTTTGGCAGATAATGTTTCCCGCTGACTTTAGCATGAACACAAAACTATTTTCCCGCTAAGTTTAGCGGAAACATTTCCCTCGAAAATAGCGGGAAAATTTAGCGTGATAATCGTGACGTCACACGTCACCTTGCCTTCCGTACCTTCCCTCTCCTCCTCCTCAAGAGCTGCGCTCTAACTCGGAATTACAGAGTATTATACACGCTTTTTTAATATTTTATATTCAAAAGCCCAAAAAATGTAGCGGAATGGTTGTTGTCACACAAAAAGCGCCAATCTGGATACTGTGCCGCTGGTCATGAGGTTATATACAAAGCCCGCTAAACTATTACAACCGTCTAGGTCAGTGGATCTCAGATGGGATGCCGCGGCCCCTGCGAAGGCATTTCTAGGACCCAGGAAGCCTTGTGCCTCAGTGAACCTATCAATAAGCATGTTTTAGAGCGCAGCTCTTGGGGTCCGTTTCCGGCTTCGAGCGGCGTCGCCGTCGGCGTCCGCATAACCGCGAGGTCACGTTACCCCCAAGGTCACATGACCCACCAGGTCACGTGACCCCCAGGCCACGTGACCCCCGGGGTCACGTGACCCCCTCCCCCTAGGCCATATGACCCCCGAGGTCACGTGACCCAAGGTCATGTGACCCCCAATGTCATGTAACTCCCCAGGTCACGTGGCCCGCCGGTCACGTGACCCCAAGAACAAGTGACCGGGGTGTCGTAACCCCCGTGCCTTCCCCTCCTCCTCAAGAGCTGCGCTCTAATTCGGTGTTACAGGGAGTTGTAAACGGCTTTCATCTTTTTCGTATAGAGAACAAGCATTTCACCTTTGGGTAATTTGTTTTTCGTATACGTTCATGAGATAAGTCAACTTTCCACGAGCACTTAGCTACATAATATATTTCTTAATCCCTTCATAAACATAATTACTCCAGATATTTCCCTCTCCCCACACGGCGGATCACTCAATTACGCCTATCCCCAAGCGGTCATCGAAACATCAAGGGTTGAGAGCCACTGGTCCAGGACACAGTTGTCAACATCGATGACTCCGCTCCACCAGACATCGCGTGTGTGTTGCAAAAAGCCGGGGTGCACACTTCCGCTTGCAGAACACGCAGGTGTTAAGCCGTGCGAACAGCGGAAGCGTCATAGAAAACGATAATGCTTGCGCTGGGTTCAAACCTGAAAGATGCACACAACTTGCGCATTGCGCTGAAAAATATGAGCATGATGTTTATTGCTATTTTTATTAATGAGCGTCGCATATTTCAAGTATAATCCTACTCTGATCTCTACCCTACCCCATCTTCCGTCCGTGGGGGCTAAGTTCGACATCGGCAGGTGGGTCAGAGGTGGTTTGCCGCCCACTGAAATTGGTCAGTAACACGCCTAACGTGATAGAGAACGCTAGGGAAAGTCGCAAACAGGCCAGTAACATCACTGTGACGGAGACGTCAGAATCTGATAGCATTTTTGCAGTTGCATTAGGTGACTGGAAGCGGCCTGAGCTAACCTATTGCGGCGGTGACGGCAAACTGCCGACTCAACTCTGCCGATGTGGAACTTCGACACCACTGGTGTCTAAGTTCCACATCCATTGGGTCGATCGACGATGGAAAGCTCACCGCACGTTTCGCGGGAAGAAAGTATGTACCATTTTCTTTAGAGTGTGTTGTTCAGTAAAATATTTATTTGCCGTTCCAGCCTGTCGAGGGCTGAACGACAGCTGAAAAATTAGCCTGATTATTCGCAACCGAATAATCGAATACTTATTAGATTAATCATTTGCGTGGACGTCCAAGCCAAATTTGCGATGCTATAAATAGACCAAAACATCGATTTTCTGATTATTTCTTATCTTACATCAATGGCGAAAGAAACAGAATCCTTTGAAACACGAATTATAGTTCAAAACAGCTTGAGTAAATAAAGTAGCTCTATACACCTTTGAAACAAATATGTTTACTTCCTAGATTCGAAAATATATATTGTGCGAAAAAATCCCAAACTTAGCTGCCTGACGTTTGCCGTATTTATTTGATTTATTCGTAAATACTACATACTCCAATTTGGAGACATGGTAGGAGTGAAAAAACACTTCAAATACACAGAAAACAACAGTCCAACAGCCGACAGTGCCTAAAAATGAACAATGGGCTCTCATGTAAATACACTTCGAAGCATAGATACAAAGTTCAACCACGCCAATAGAACAAAAAGGTACACAAGAAAGAAACAAAAGAATACGCCCTACATATCACAGTCACAGCTCACAAAAATAATACACACTGAGCAAAGGAAAAAATTACAGGTAGTTGTTTAAACGATTAACAAATTCTGGCAAGCTGCAAGAATGAACCATTTCCTCGGGTAACTTGTTCCACTCATTGACTGTTCGCGGAAAAAATGAGTACTTAAAAGCATCTATTCTGCAGCTAAACTCGGCGAAGGCTCTGCTATTTCGATTTCTGGAAGGATATCTTGGGACCCCAAGTGGTGTTATGTACAAAGATTGATTCAGGTTTACATGACCGGAACTTAGACTGAACATAAACTTCAATCTGTCTACCTTACGTCTATGCTGCAATGTAGGCAAGCCTGCCTGCTGATAAAGGGCTGAGACTGAGTCAAGACGACCATATTTGTTAAAAATAAAACGGAGTGCTCTTTTTTGTACATTTTCAAGTAAGGAAATATTCTGTGCAGTGTAGGGATCCCATACGACCGCAGCATATTCGAGAGTAGAACGAATAAATGTCTTATAAGCGGTCAGTTTAATATCCACGCTAGCTTGTTTGAAATTTCGACGCAAGTACCATAGTTTCGACAGTGCCTTACGCACTATGTAGTTAACATGAGTATTCCAACGTAAATCGTTACTAATTAGAACTCCAAGGTACTTATAGGACGAGACTTCAGAAAGGATATGACTCTCCAATGCGTATTGATAAGTTAGAAGTTTGCGTTTGCGAGTAATGTGCATGTAGACACTTTTTATGGGGTTTAATGACATTTGCCAGGTCGAGCACCAAGCCTGAATTTTGCCAAGGCAAGTATTAAGTTGAACTTGGTCATTTACATCACGGACTTCAGTGTACAATATGGCGTCATCGGCAAACAAGCGTAATTTCACAGGAATGTTACGAGTAATGTCATTTATGAAAATCAAGAATAAGAGAGGTCCAAGGACGGAACCTTGCGGAACGCCTGATATTACCGAAGCATCTGAAGATCGGGAACCGCCAATTTCAACAAACTGGGATCGTGATTCTAGGTAGCCTCGTAGCCAGTTAATTATATGATCATTTCTCAAGATGGACTGTAATTTTACAAACAACTTAATGTGAGATACCTTGTCAAAAGCTTTAGATAGATCAAGAAATATTACATCAATTTGCCCGGTACGGTTAAGAGAGGTACTAAATTCATGAATCGTTTCAATAAGCTGGGTCGTGGTGGACAGACCTTTACGAAAGCCATGTTGATTGGGACAAAAAAAACGGTTGAGCTCCAAGTGGCTTATGATGTGTTTAAAAATAATGTGTTCCATTAGCTTCGAACACGAACATAAAATAGAAATTGGCCTGTAATTGCTAACTAGTTGGCGGGGTCCATCTTTATGAATGGGAATGACCTTGGCTGACTTCCAGTCATGTGGCAACTTTCCTGAGGACAATGATTCTTCAAAAAGTTTATGTAAAAACTTTGCACACCACTCAGCATAGCGGACAAAAAAAGCATTGGGAATGCTGTCGACCCCAGGACCCTTCTTAGTATCAAGGTTTAGAAGATAAGATAAGACGCCTTCGTAAGAAATGTTAATATCTGGCAGGGGGTCAAAGCTGACGGCATCTGTCATACAGGGCGAATCACCATTGTCAATGGTAAAAACCGTCGAGAAGTAATCATTAAAGCATTCCGCGATTACGCCGGGATCATTGACGGTAATATCAGATATGGAAAGACAGCTGACAGAGTGTTTCTTCGGTGATAGGTATCTCCAAAATTTTGCTGGTGATGACTTGAGGAAGTTGTGCAAAGTAACGCTGAAAAATTTATCTTTTTCGTTTGATATCATGAATTTCAGTTTGTCATTCAAGTCTGCTACAGGTGCCGACTTCTTTTTAATCGCTTAATTTGTCTAGTCAAGTGCAAAATTTCGCGGTTAATCCACGGGTTACGTTTTCCGGACACAACCTTACGAGTCTGCACAAATGTATGCAGACAGTGATGAATAGTGTCCTTGACGAAGAGCCACAATTCATCAATACTATAGTTATTCGTAAAGCACATATTTTCAAAAGAGTCAAAGGCCAGTTCAAGATCGTCAAGGACAGATTCATTTTTTGTTTGTGATTTGTTATCTCGTAAAGGTTTTGAGATATACCGTTTACATTTTTTGCACAAGTGCTTTCCATAAATGTTTGTAGTATTTATATAAGGTGTCAATCTGATGAATAAAACTATTTACACCGCCATAAACACTAATTACCGGTTTGAGTTGAGCGAGTTGGTACATGTCTATGAGGAAACAGCTTCAGCATTAAACATTTACACACAGACAGTACAGGAGATACACAGGGTGACTATCAACTATTTAATACTTCTTCTTCCAGCACCTCTCTTTTTCTTATTCCCTTCGAGCATTCCACAATTGCGAGATAAGGTGCACTTTTTAGGATTATTTAAAAAAAAACATAGCAGAATGAGGAGTACATTTATAAAATAAACTATAGACGAAAGATAAATAAAAAGAAAAATAAACTACTTGAACAAAAGTTAAAGACTAAAAATTGGAAAAAAAAGATTTGTAAATGCCTAGCAAATCTCATACATTTCCACTTTTGAGCCTCTGACATCAGTATCCCGTGGATGTTTTGAGAACTTCTTCCCATGAGTGTCCTCACCAGTCATTGGCAAAAAGCCACAACACACCGTAGAGACTGTTTCTTTGCTGTGCAGCGTGATGGATGGACTGCTGACACATTTCTCTCCACTCTCTTCGGGGGCAATTGCCTGGAGCATCTTTCGCGTGTAAAACCAGCCTTTACCAGCATAAGCGTTCTTGCAAAATACAAAAATCTACACGCCCCGACAGATTCTTGAGGCACTTTCCATCGAAGAGAGTGCAGAGGATTGTGTCAGCAGTCCGCCCATCACGTTGCACAGCAAAGAGATCAGTATATCTGCTCTGTTGCGGCTTTGGGCCAGTGGCTCGTAAGGACAGTCATGGGAAGAAGTTCTCAAAACATTCACGGGATACTGATATTAGTGACTCGAAAGTGGAAATGTATGGGATTTGCTTGGGCTAGCAGTGGCGGAACGCGATGATAATCTAATCATCCGCGTTTTGCCAGAGGTAGATTTGAGCCTGCTGCAGGTGTGGTAACTTTGGTGCACCCTGGAGTTTCCCCGGGCTTCAAGTCATTCTAAAATTGACTGATATAGTGGTTTCCGTTTATGCTCAGCATGTTTATAATTGAAACCATATGATTATTTTTGCTAATTGAAAGTTAATTAAGGAAGTTTATTTAATTACCCTACTTACCGCAAAGGTTAGCCACCCACATAATGTTCCGCTTGCCGCAGAACTCACCTGCACAAACCGCGTGAGTGCTTCTTTTCCTAGTGTTTTGTAATACATATGTTCGAATAAAAATGGAACACATGGTGTATGATATATATATATATATATATATATATATATATATATATATATATATATATATATATATATATATATATATATATATATATATATATATATATATATATATATAATTCGAACAGATTTATTTAAAAAAATTCGTAAAAGATGCACTGATACGGTTTGTGCAGGTGAGTTTACGGCGAGGGGAACATATTATAGGGGCTAATCGTAACGATCAGTTGGCTAATTAATTAAAATTCGTTAATTAACTTTTCGATTAATGAAAATAGACATATGGTGTCCAATTAGAAATTTGCACAGCGTCACCGAAAACCACTAAATCAGTCATTTTCAGAAAGACTTTGAGCGCGTGAGAAGCGTAGTAGAGCACTAAAGTTACGACTCGTGGAGCAGGTACAAGGCTGGGGCTAGATAAGAGACGGAAAAATCGCACGGGCGCCTTACCGCAACCGCTAGCTTTGTACCTGCTCCACGAGTGGTAACTTTAGTGCACTACTACGCTTCTCACGCGCTCAAAGTCTTTCTGAAAATGACTGATTTAGTGCTTTTCGATGACGCTGAGCAAGTTTCTAATTGGAACCATATGTCTATTTTTATTAATTAAAAAGTTAATTATCGAATTTTAGTTAATTAGCCAACTGATCGTTACGATTAGCCCCCTATAATATGTCCCCCTGGCCGTATAACTCACCTCCACAAGCAGCATAAGTGTAACTTTCACGGCTTTTTTAAAATAAATCTGTTCGAATTAAAAATGAACACCCGGTATATATATATACAGTATATATACAGGGTGTTTCACGAAAGGTGGACAAATTCGATATTGCGAAAACTACGCGTCGCACCAAAAAAAAGCTTGTGTCGTTTTGGTCCTGGAGCCAGGGGCCTTTTTAGGAAAATTAATAAAGTCCGAGATAATTATATTGTTAATTATTTTTGCGTAATTAACTTTTTATTATTGGGTTTAAGGGCATGGTTTCAATTAGAAAATTGCTCAGCATCGTCAAAAAACACTAAATCAACAAATTGCAGAACGATAGAAAGCACGCGAAGCATTTTACGGCTTTCTGAAAAACCGTACAAATTCGACGGGTTTTTAAGTTTCGGTTTGTTATCGGAGCGCATCTCAGCCCCGGCGGCACCGCGCACCCGTGGAGAGATAGTGCAACCAGCCTCTGCTGCGTCGCCGCGCTGACAGCGCAGCAGAGGTTGGATGCACTATCTCTCCACGGGGCGCGGTGCTGTCGGGCGGAGATGCGCTCCGATAACAAACCGAAACTTAAAAACCCGTCAAATTTGTACGGTTTTTCGGAAAGCTGTAAAATGCTTCGCGTGCCTTCTATCGTTCTGCAATTTCTTGATTTAGTGTTTTTCGATGACGCTGAGCAATTTTATAATTGAAACTATGCCCTTAAACACAATATTAAAAAAGTTAATTACGCCAAAATAATTAACAATTTAATTATCTCAGACTTTAATAATTTTCCTAAGTAGGCCCCTGGCAAAGGACCAAAAAACACAAGCCTTTTCTTGTTGCGACGCGTAGTTTTCGCAATATCGAATTTGTCCACCTTTCGTGAAACACCCTGTATATATTATATGGGTGGTTTCATCTCAAATCATGCAAACAAAAAGAATCGAACTTTTAATTTCGCTGAAAAAAGATATATGTTATAGCGTCGTCTCTAAAAAGGCAGTAGCCACAAACCGCAAGTTCGTCGGATTTTTCGTTCTCGACTTACGAATTTTAAAAGAGGCCGGGGCGGAAAGCAGTGTTATTCATATCCGTACCTGGGTCAGGTGTTTCGCTCGATCTCTCGTCATGGATTTTCAGTCCACATTATATTAACTTTTTTCAAGCGCTCTGTTGGCACATGTAAAACGCTCTAATACCATGAAATAATTTTAGGCGTTTTGCTTTTTTCTGTAAAAATGTCAAAAACGCCGCCTCGGTCAATTGTTGATGAAATTTGACAATTAAATACTGGCGATATACTTAGGTTACATTAATATTTTTATGTCTCATGGAGAGCCCAAAAACACGCTCTTTATAGATATTATACGATGATTTAACTGTATTAAATATCCTTTGCGGGACGTTTACGTTTACGCAAATCCCCTTGGGGATTCGCGGCTTTCTTGGCTGA